>CAUYRT010045410.1:0-26190 GCA_963574885.1 Lepilemur ruficaudatus
AGGGTCAGTGAACAAAAGACAGGGGTCTGCTTTTGTGGAGCTTCCATTCAGTGGACAGCTAAGTTTTTGTGGGTAGTTGCCTTTCAACATCAAGAAGCAGCAAGATAGGGTAAGTATCTTTCAGTTATGTTACTTTTAATAAGGCTTCTTGCCCAAAATAAATTATTTACATCTTCATAACCATTCACACGTGACGCCACCACCAGTCCCCAGGCTCCTCCCACGGCTTCACCCAGCAGGAAGGTGACAGGTGCAAGGAGAAAGCCTCCCCACGTCGTAAGCCATCTCAGGACTTGTGGTTTGGAAAACAAGCCCACGGTATAAGCATTTTCTCTGCAGACTTGTGCAGCACTCCTTCAGATTTGGTTTCTGTTTTTGTTTACTCTGTGGTACCTTCACGCTGTACCTCAGGCTACTGGCAGGAATAAGCATCACTTAAAAAGTAATTTAGGAAATAAGTGTACTTCCCCTAGGGTGCAAATAAAAGGAAAAGTTGTGGTAAACAGCTAATGTAAGCAAAAGGTGCCTTGGGGGAACCCTAAGAGTCACTTCTTTCAAACCAGCAATAACTTCTGGTGCTATTGGTCCTGAGGCAGCAGCCGTCAACATTGTTTAAAAAAGCTCCCTTATGGTGTTCTCATTAATTAACTGCACTGTTTGTTGATTCTAGATTGATTCAGTTTGTTCTCTGGAGAGTGTTTGTGGAAACTCAGTAATGCCTTGATGCAAAATTTCATCTTCAGGCCCTAAATTCCCAGGGTGGTACCTTCCTGGGACATATAGAAGATGAAGTGGAAAAGAGAATTTGTTAGATAAAAAATGATAATCAAAATATTTTAAATTCAGATGTAATTTTTGAAGATTTTCCCCATAGAGCTAAAAAATTACCTGAAGCAAAGTTTGACTGACAGGCAGGCTTAACAAACACAACAAGACAAATGGCATGCAAAACAGATAGGGAAGTATTTGTTGCTAATTACTTGAGAAAGCATTTTAATTAAGTTGTTTGCCAATTAATGCCTCATTTTTAACATTCCATAAATATTTAAACATGTTTCATAAACTTTCCTTCTTATGGAAACATTTGCAAATGTTATTATGAAGTTTCTTTGGGAATTTCATAAGGGAAAAACTGTACAATTTAGAAGATTCTATTTGCCATTTTCATAAATAACTAAGTAAATTATTATATTAGTTTTATCTTGATGCCCATTATATTTTAAAATGTTTTGTCTGCATAAACTCTTCTTCCATGTTATCCCATGAAGAATAAATAAATATAGGCTACCTATTGTTTTGATCCTGTCATAAAAATTGAAAATAACATGGGGCATAGAGAATAGTATGTTTAGTTTAATCATTTAGTTAAAATGCAAGAAAATGATTTCAGATAATTTTTTAAAATTCAGCAAATGGTAATTGTTAGTATTTAAATTGTCTTCAACCTCAAACCTACCCAACTAAAATAAAACAGAAATTTTTAACTGTTATCAAATTTGGGCTTAAGCCCAAAATTTTCTGTTTTGCTTGTGTTTATTCACTTTTATTTATATTAGCTATCATGAACTCAACCAAAAATACCTCAAGCATTTAGCTTCTCTCTTTTCCTGTTTACTCTTTCTTTGGCACAATCAGGCTTATGCTTTAGGCATGCCTACTTTAAATGATTTTCATGAAACCAAGGGATGAGAATGGCTTTTAGTTAGAATTTAGCCAGAGGACTAAGGACACTCACTGCTTCATCAGCACATGGCATTTTCTCATCCGACTGATACGCTGTTAAATTGCCAAGAGGAAAGGCCCGATCTACCTGGAATGGGAGCCATCAGCACATTTCCTAAGTGCCCTGCTCTGCGATGTGTTAAGCAGCAGCAAAGGAAAGATCCCCTTACACTGGGTGTCATCTGTTCAGTGGAAATCAGAGGGGAGGGAAAGGAGTTTCTAGGGATTTTTTTCTAATAATGAAATGTTTGATCCTTCAGGGTCGATGGGAGTAAGAAGGGCTGGTTGAGGAAGGTGAGTGGGAGGAGATATAGAACACCCATGAGGCAATCTGCAATTGTGCAGCCACTTGGGGACAGTAGTTTATTATCTCTTAATAAACCTTAATAAACTAGTATCTATCGGTTCATAGCAAGGGTCTCCAGGTCACCTGTATCCCACTTAGAGATCACCGTTCCAGTACGAAGGAGGCCAAATTGTACTAGTTCCAAATGAGATAGTTGAACAGTCATAATAAAAAGACTGAGGCACTATAGGAACTGAGCTATGTAAATTGTAGTACCTTGGTTCAGGTAGTTCTATGACCATGTAGGTTTTTTTTGTTGCTGTCTAGATGATAATTAAAAGAAAAGACAATTGTGGGCACAGTCTCAAGGACAAGATTATCATTTCTAAGTATTAATTAAAATTTTCCACTTACAACTTTTGGAGAGGGGAATTACATGGAGATAAAAGGAGTTTGGGGGCCACTTTGCCACTGACTCAGTCCTCCCAGAATATCACTTTGCTTTGTTGGTGGTGATAGAAGTAGGGTCTTTGGAGTTATGTGGATAGACATATCTGTACTCATCTTAAATGAGTTATATGGCATTATCTTCTTCTACTTTGTTTAGTTTCTTAATTTTAAATATTTCATTCATCCGAGCTTACAGTTTAACTAGAATTTAATTAGAAATCAAATTTCAAATTGTCTTGAAACTATGGGAAAGGAAAGCAAGCAAGAAAGAAAAAGAAAATGCTCCTATGATGGTGAATGTGTCCACTTGACTGGGCCATGAGATGCCCAGGTATCTAGATAAACATTGTTTCTGGGTGTGTCTGTGAAGGTGATTCTGGACAAGATTAGCGTTTGAATCAGTGGACTGAGTAAAGCAGATGGCCCTCCCCAGTGTGCGCAGGCATCATCCAAACCACTGAGGGCCTAAATAAAATAAAAAGGCCGAGGAAGACTGAATTCTCACTCTGCCAGACTACATGAGCTGGGACATTGATCTTCTGCCCTCTGTGCTCCTGGTTCTCAGGACTTCAGGCTCATATTGGAATCTATACAATCACCTCTCCACCTCTCGGGCCTTCAAATTTCACCACTGATTTTCCTGGGTCATCAGCTTGTAGATTGCAAATTGTGGACTTCTCAGTCTACAAAATCATGATATAATACCTTATAATAGCAATAATACATATATTCAAAAATCATATATATAAATATTCTATTTGTTTAAAAAACCCTGACTAATACAGATTTTCATGCCAAGAGTGGTTCTAAAAGAACAGAATTTTAAGAATGGATTTTCTGAATTGATTCTGCGGTTTCTGGAATTGGCTTTATAATCTGATTCATTTGAAAATGCTAATGACTCTATTTTCAGTAGTAACGTGAGCACTGATAGTCCCTTATGTAAACTAGTAATGGAGATTATGAAATATCTCTTAATAAACCATTTATAAGAAGCAAGAAGCTGAGTGACTGTGTATATGATATTATTGAACATTTTTGGAGAACTAAGGAATAGAAAAACATTGGTTGGTTGCTCCTAGTTTTGTTGGACAAAGTGATGGAAGAAAAGGAGGAACTCAGGAATTTGAATTCCCACCACAAGCACCATATAAATGACCTGAAGTTGTCTATGTGTGCCCTGAAGGTGACCTTTATCTCCCGCAGTTGCAGAGCTGAGATTGCTGAAAATCAAATGCAGAATCTCACCCTGCAAATGGCTGAATTACAATGTAAGTTGAACTCTCAGCTGTGCAGAGTGTCTACAGTGGGAGCTGCAGCCACTGAATTGGGAAACTTAAATGCAGTGAGAGTAATGAATCATGGGCTGGCAGGGACCAAGCCACAATACTCGACCATCAAAAGCAAGGTGGGTGTGGTAACTGTAATGGACAGCAGAGTCAGAACATAAATCAGAATACTCTGACCTTTGCAAACCTTTGGTATTGCCTACTTTTTATAGTGTTTCTAGAATTTAAATACATAGCAAGCCTACTAAATTCTTACTTGATCTGTATAAGCAAAATTTTCTAGTTCAAGTGAACAAAAATCTAATTGGAATCATAAGAACAGAGACTAATGTTCCCTCAATAAATTCCCAAACTGGAGCTAGCTTATAGACTCAGAATCCCTTGAATTAAGGGAAGGATGGGTCCCCTTAAGGAATGTCCCTGCTACACTACCAAAAATGTGTACTGTTAATCTTTCTCCCAGCCTTCCCTACAAGGAGCTACAGCTTTCTATCAGGGTAATTGTGCATTGGGTAAAAGGAAATTATCAGGCCTTTCATGAACTACTAGGTAATGTCTCTGAACTGACACTAATTTCAGGAGACCCAAACATTACTCTGGCCCACCTGTCTGAGTAGTGGCTTGTGAAGGTCAGGTGATAATGAAGATTTAGGTAAGTTCTGCTTCACAGTGGGCCCAGCGAGACCCCACATGCATCCTGTGGTTATTGCTCTAGTTGCAAAATGTATAAATGGAATAGATAAACTCAGCATCTGGAAAAAATCCCTGCATTGGTCCCCTAATCTGTGGAGTAAGGGCCATTATGGCGGGAAAAGCCAAGTGGAAGCCAGTAGAACTACCTATACTTAGGAAAATAGTAAACCAAAAGTAACACTGCATTCCTAGAGGAACTGCAGAGATTAGTGTTACCCTCAAGGACTTGAAGGATGTACTATCTTAGGAGTATATCAACTCTCTAGTATCATGACATGATTTAGTTTGTAGGGATCTTGACTGACTTTCCATTGGTGAGATATCACAGTCATCCATTACATTGATGGCCTTTTGCTGATTGGACCTATTGAGCAAGAAGTAGTAAATATTCTAGACTTATTGGTAAGACATGTGTATGCTAGAGATTGAAAATAAATCTGACAAAATTCAGGAGCTTTCTACCTCAATGATGTTTCTAAAGGTACACTGGTGTGAGGCATGTTGAGATATCCTTCCAAGGTAAAGGATAAATTGTTGCATCTGGCCCCTCCTACAACCAAGAAAACAAGCACAATGCCTACTAGACCTTTTTGGATTTTAGAAGCAACATATTCCTCATATGAATGCATTCCTTTAGCCCATTTACCAAGTGACCCCAAAATCTGCTAGTTTTGAGTAGGGTGCTAGAACAGGAAAAGTATCTGCGATAGGTCTAGGCTGCTGTGTAAGCTGCTTTGCCACTTGGGCCATATGATCCAGCAGATCCAATGGTACTTGAAGTGTCCATGGCAGGCAGAGATGCTGTTTAGTGTCTTTGGCAGGCCCCTGTGGGTGAATTGCATTGAAGACCCTTCTGATTCTGGAGCAAAGCCCTGCCATTCTCTGCAGTTAACTATTCTTATTTTGAGAGAAAGAGTAGCAACTCTTACCCTCCTACTGGGCCTTAGTAGGGATTGAAGGCTTAACTATGGGCCATTAAATTACCATGTGACCTCAGCTGCCCATCATGAACTAAGCTATCTGACCCACCAGGCTCTAAAATTTTGTGTACACAACAACCCTCCATCATCAAATTGGAGTGACCTATACAAGATTGGGTCTGAGCAGGCCCTGAGGCATAAGTAAGTTACGTGATGAAGTGGTCCAAATGCTTAGGGTACTCACTACTGCTACACTACCTTCTCTTTCCCAGCCTGAACCTACAGCCTCATGGAGAGTTCCCTAAAATCAGTTGACAGAGGAAGAGAAGACTAGGGCCTGGTTTACAGATGATTGTTCATGATATGCAGGCATCACCTGTAAGTGGACAGCCACAGCACCACAACCCCTGTTGGGGATATCCATGAAGGACACTGGGGAAGGGAAATCCTCTCCATGGACATAACTTTGAGCAGTGCGCCTGGTTATTCACTTTACTTATAAGCAGAAATGGGCAAAGTTGTGATTGTATGCTAATTCATGGGCTGTAGCCAGTGGTTTGACTGGATGGTCAGGGACTTGAAAATAACATAATCGGAAAATTAGTGATCAAGAAATTTTTGGAAGAAGTATGTGAGTAGACTTCTCTGAATGGATTTTACCTCCATTTCTGGAAAAGGTTGGTGTATTTTTGATTGGACAAAAGATAGTTGTATCATGCTAAGTGGAATTATGACCTTGTATTGTCTTTATATGAAGATTAAGTATGAGTTAAGTAGATATGTTTGGAAGCCAAGTTGGCACTTTCCTGACTACTGTGAAGGGCATGGATCCCACAGGACACTAGGTGAGTTAGAGAGATAGTGGTTGGAGTTAGAGGAGGTTTAGGCAACTGGTTAATTTTGTGAGTCAACTTGATTGGGCTGCAGGATCCCCAGATAGCTGGTAAAACATTATTTATGGGTATGTTTGTGAGGATGTTTCTGCAAGAAATTAGCATTTGAATTGGAAGGCTGAGTAAAATAGATGCCCCTCCCCCCTGTGTGTGAGCATCATCTAATCCATTGAGAGCCTGAATAGAATAAAAAGGAGGAAAAAGTTTTAATTCACTCTCTGCTTGACTTCTTGATATTGATTTTCTGCCTTTAGCCCTCCTATTTCTCAGGTATTAAGATCTGGACTGAAATCTATACCATCAGCTTTCTGGCTCCCAAGCCTTTGAACTACACCATGGGCTTTCTGCATCGATCTCCAGTTTTCAGATGGCAGATGATGGTTCTCCAGATCAGATTTCTCTGGAGAACCCTGACTAATACAGCTCACAAGAGAGGTCTTTTCACATTCACATAGTGAATGGGGTAAAAATCCTAACAATTATAGATGTCTCATTTCTGATTCTGTCTATGAGGGAGTAACTGGGAATGGACTTGCCTTCCTGTTGTGAGTAACTAAAAACTGGACAAAAATACATGAAATTGTTTTCAACCATTGCACGACAGCTGTGCAGGACTATGATCCATGAAAATGGCTGCCCTGGCTTTCTGCCTGGAGGCGCTTCCTGACTAATGTGCAGGGCATGGATCCCACAGGACACTAGGTAAGTTGGGGAGACAGTGGTTGGAGTTAGAGAACATTTACGCAGTTGAAATTTGTGGAGCAGAGAACCAGGGGAGCAGGGCACAAAGAAATAAAGTGCTCTGGAGACTCCTACGGCTTTGGATTCTGAATTGAATGCAATCTGGGCATGCACATGGCAACCTCTGCTGGGCAGGGCAGATGATGATGTCACCTGTTAAGGGAACAATCCCCATAGCTCTCACAGTGCACAGAGAAGCTGGACAACAGAACAGCTTGGCTGGAGGGGCAGGCTTTGTGAGGACAGACTGAGATTTAGAACAAACTAAAACTCAGGAAAGCACTAGGCTCATAAAATAACCGTGTACAGTGAAATAGTTTTATCTTCCTTTATGACTGGCTAATAGAGTCTGAATATTTTGAAATTTCCATTTTAATTTTAATTTTTTCCTTCTAGCTCTGAATTATTTAGACTTGCTTTAGTTTCCAAAAATGTGGGTTTGGGGAGTATATTTTCATTATCGATTTCCAAGTTTTTAGAATTTTGAGACATCTAGTATCTGGTCAATTTTTGTAATTATTCCAACTTAGCTTGAAAAAAATGTGTTATCTCTATTTTAGGAGTGCAGTAGTGCCTTTAGAATAATCTATTGGATTAAACTTGTTGAGGCTATTCAAGTCTATATCCTCACTAATTTTGGCTCTTGCTGTAAAATCTACCTCTAAGATTGTAGATTTGCTTGTTTCTCCTTATTATTTTGATAATTTTTTCTTTGTGTATAAGAGGCAAGGTTGCAATGAATGCAGGTCATAATTGTCATATTTTGGAACATTTCTTTTATCATATCATGTTAAATTGTGTTAGTTCTGATATTATGAACCTGTAAGTTTCCTTTTGTTTAGGATTTGCTTGGCATATCTTATTTGATCCCTTTACTTCCAAATATTCCATGTATTAATTTATGGTTCATATATATTGTGATAATTTATAGCTGGATTTGGGTTTCTTTTTAAATATTCCTGTCTGAGTCTGTGCTTTTAACATGCATTTACTCATATAATTTTCTTTAAGTTCTCTAATAACCATAGTTTTTCTTTGGTTCTTTTTTTTTCTGACTGTTAATAGTCTCATGGAATTTCCTATATCCTATGCATTTTCCTCTACTAGACAGCTTTCTCCTCTTTTAGAAGTTACACATTACCCTTTCATTCTCTTAGTACTGAGCTGTAAATTTTAACACGTATACCAAAGAAATTCTAAAGTTAATCAACATTTCTATTCACCTTCTTTTTAAGAATTTTACAATTTATTAATAATTTAGGTAAATGAAACATGTGAGAAGAGTTTAAACCATACCTCTTCCTGTCCCCAAAAGAAAAATCAAGTCATGGATATCAATTTACTTCTTCTGGAATCCAAGATTAGGGGGAAAAAATCAAAAAGCAACAACAAGAAAGTTGTTTTCATTAAGAAAAATTGAAATACAGTTCTGTTAGACAGAATACATGGGAATCTATCACCAGCTCCATTGCAAGAGGGAAATCAGATGCTAAGTATTTTTATTATGATTTTTTTATTCTTAAAAGGCACATGGTCACTTCACACTATAAGGATATGAATGAGCTTAATGAATGTAAATCACATTTAATCATTCTTCCTATATACTTTATAATCAACAGTAAGGCATTACTTCCTCCAATCCCCAGGCCCATAGGATTTTCTCCCACAATATCTTCCTTCAACTATGGATAGAGAATATTCCAACAAATGCTCCATTTTCCACCCTAACACAACTTAAAAGAATTTATAAAACATTTTGTTTCATGGTCCCTGGTAACCAGAGAAAGAATCCATCATTCATCTTTTATTTTCCCTTCTACTTCAGAAATGGTTTGTCCTCCAAAGGGGTCAGTGAATGATGGCACTCAGGCCAAATCTGGGGCATAACTTGCTTTTTAAAAACTGGTGGTTAAAATGATAACATAAAATGTATCATCTAACAATTAAGCATGCAGCTCAGCAGTGTTAAGTATATTCACATTGCTGTGCAACAGATCTCCAGAACCTTTTCATCTTGCAAAAGTGAAAATCTGTATCCATCATGCAACTAGCGATTTCTTCATTGCCCCAGCCTCTGGAAACCATGGTTCTACCTTCTGTTTCTATGAGTTTGACTACTTCTGATGTCTTATATGAGTGTAATCATACAGTATCTGTCTTCCTGTGACTGGCTTATTCTCAAGGCTAATCCGAGCCAGGCCCAGTTGTATATACTTGTAGTCGTGGCTACTCAGGAGGCTGCGTGGGAGGATTGCCTGAGCCCAGGAGTTCAAGTCCAGCCCGTGCAACATAGTGAGAACTTTGCTCTAAAAAAACTTAAAAAAAACCAAAAACCTATTTCAAGGTAAATCTATATTGTCTCATATGACAGGATTTCTTCTTTTTAAAGGATGAATAAGATTCCATTCTATGTACATGCCATATCATCTTTACCTATTCATCCGTCCATGGACATTTGGATGGCTTTCACCTCTTAGCTATCGTGAATGCTGCAATAAACATGGGTATACAAATATCTCTTTAAGATCCTGCTTTCAGTTCCTTTGAGTGTATATCCAGAAGTGGGATTACTTAATTAAATGATAATTCTATTTTTAATTTTTTGAGGAATCTCTGTAAGGTTTTCCATAGCAACTGCATCATTTTACATTCCCACCAATAGTGCACAAGAGTTCTAATTTCTGTACATCCTCTCCAGCACTTGTTATTTTCCGTTTTGTTCTTTTTTTGTTGTTTTACTTTTATAGTGGACATCTTAAGAGGTGTGAGATGATATTTCATTGTGGTTTTGATTTGCATTTCTCTAATGATTAGTGATGTTGAGCATCATTTCATATGCTTGCTGACAATTTGTATATCCTCTTTGGAGAAGTATCTAGTCAAGTCATTTGTTCTTTTTTTAATTGGGTTACTTGTTTTTTGGTTGTTGTTGAGTTGTAGGAGTTTATAATATATTTTGGATATTAATCCCTTGTGAGATATATGATTTGCAAATATTTTCTCCCTTTCTGTAAGTTGCCTTTTCACTCTGAAAGTCCAAACCCAATGCCATGAAGCTTTGCCTCTATATTTTCTTCTAAGAGTTTGATATTTTTAGGTCATATGTTTAGGTCTTCAATCCATTTTGAGTTAATTTTTGTATGTGGTATAATGTAAGATCAAGCTTCATTCTTTTGGATGTGGATATACAGTTTCCCAACACCATTTGTTGGAGAGACTGTACTGTCCCCACCCAATGGTCTTGGCACCCTTGTAGAAGATCATTTGAATACATATGTAAGGGTTCATTTTTGGAGTCTCTATTCTGTTCTGTTGGTCTACATGCCTGGCTTTAGGCCAGTAATACATTGTTGTGATTACTATAGCTTTGTAATATGTTTTGAAATCAAGAAGTGTGAGGCCTCCAACTTTTGTTCTTTTCTTTCAAGATTGTTTTTGCTATTTGTTATCTCTTGTGATTCCATATGAATTTTAGAAAAAATTTTTTTTCTATTTATGAAAAATTTGCCAGCGGGATTGTATTAAATCTGTAGATTGCTTTGGGTAGCGTCGACATTTTAACACTGTTCAATCTTCTAATCCATGGCCACAAGATGTCTTTCCATTTATTTGTGTCTTCTTTAATTTCTTTTGGGGATGTTTGGTAGTTTTCAGTGTATGTCTTTCATTTCTTTGGTTAGGTTTATATCTAAGTATAATATTTTATTCTTTCTGATGCTATTGTCAATGGGATTGTTTTCTTAATTTCCTTTTTGGGTAGTTCATTGTTACTGTATAGAAACACAACTGATTTTTGTATGCTGCTTTTGTACACTATAACTTTGCTCAATTTTTTAATTCATTGTGACAGGTTTTGTGTGTGTGTATAATCTTTAGGGGTTTCTACATATAAGATTATGTCATCTGTGAACAGAGATACTTTTACTTCTTCTTTTTCAATTTGAATGCCTTTTATTTCTTTTTCTAGCCTGATTTCTCTGGCTAGGACTTGAAGTACTATGGACATCATTGACCCATTCCTGATTGTAGAGAAAAAGCTGTCAGTCTTTCACCATGGAGTATTATGTTAGCAGTGAGCTTTTCATATATGGTCTATCCACCTTTAAAATGATTATCCTATACCTATGTTCTGATATTGTTTGAGAGTATTTTGATTCACTTTGTTTTTAGCAATCTCTACTCTATCCCCCAAATTAGTCAGCTTCCTTACCATTTCCCAAGTTTCTGGAGGCATTTCCTGCCCCTCATTCTCAGAGAAGGGTGTCTTCTGCGGCTCTTGAGTATTCAGAAAGCTCCGCTGCACCAGTTGATGACTCTCCTGCTGTTTTAAGATCCATTTTATTTAATAGTTTCTTGTTAGTAAAGTGAGAATTCAAATAAGAACACACTTGGTAATTTTTTGATAGTCTTTTAAGTGTCTTTTAATTTATTAGTGTCACTCATCCCTGTCTTTTTTCCCCTTTCCTTTTTTTTTTGCAATTTATCCAAGATACTAGGTAGTATTCATGTTGAGTTTCTCACAGTCTGGAGTTTCCTAACGGCATTCCTGTCACATCTGCCATCTTTCTGGGTCCCCAATTTTCCTGTAAACTATTAGTTAGGTCTGGGGCTTGATTAGATTCTGTGGGAACCATTTCTGATGCCCCTGAGTCATCTAGTCTCAGTTCCTGTTGCTTGGCTTTGAATTTCTCATGCATTTCTGCCATCAGGGCATTTCTTTTCATGCTTTCATGATAATCTAAGTATTCTCTAAACTGAAAAATTAATAAAACATTTTATTTATTTGAAGCTGAGTAGTTTTATTCTGTATTAGTTAAGTCTATATTTCTTCATTATGCTTATAATTTTAAAAAATTGCTAGTATATATATCATAGGTTTATGTCTCATTGATTTTTGCAAAGAAGCTAGAGGGTACTTCAAAAACTGCATCCTTAGTCCTTTTATAAGCTCACCAAAATTTTCTGAAATTATGTCTTTGAATTTTTGCTTTTGCTTTTACATTTCTGGTTTCTTCATTAAGCTGTAATACAACTTGAGGATGTGTTGCTATTTCAGGTGCTCCATCATCTTGTCTCATTTGTTTTGATCCATTGTAATTTTTCCTTCTTTCTGAAGGACAAGCACAAGTTTATCCTGCTTATTGCTGATTAGATTTTATATATTGTCAGCTGTACTTTCTGTGTAATTTTGCTATGTATTTAGTTTAGTTATATCTTTGCTTAGCTTGCTCATATCATTTTCATTTCATCTCTTTTCTTTCTTCTTCCTTCTTTATGTATGAGTTCCTACTCCAATTTCATAAAGGTGATATCTTCCTATATCCCACTAAGTTTCCTAATGGCTTTGTGATAGCTAAAGTAAATTACTTTTGGAACTCTCTTCTTCCTCTGAGTTTTTCATTCCCTTTGTTCTATAGAGTTATTTTCAAACCCTTGCTTTGGCTCATTTATTTTATTGCATTGTGTGTGTGCACGTGTGTGTTTAATTTTTACTTTTTCATTCATATTAGAGATAGCTATACAGTTCTGATCTTAACCAATAAGGAATTGATTAGTTTGGTTTTCAGTGGTTTTATTCCCCATCCACTGCGGGGTTTGTTAAATTCAATTCTCTGATCTATAGTTGGGAAAGAAATTCATATGTTCAGCCTCCACTGTTGGTGGAAATGTAAATTAGTGCAACCACTAGGGAGAACAGTATGGAGGTTCCTCAAAAAACTGAAAATGGAACTACCATATGACCCTGCAATCCTACTGCTGGGTATATATCTAAAGGAGGGGAAATTAGTATATTGAAAAGATATCTGCATTCCCATGTTTATTGCAGCACTATTCACAATAGCCAAGACTAGGAGTCGACCTGAATGTTCATCAACAGATGAATAGATAAAGAAATTGTGGTACATGTATACAACTGAATATTATATAGCAACAAAAAAGAATGAAATCCTGCCACTTGCAACGACATGGATGGAACTGGAGAACATTATATTAAGTGAAATAAGCCAAGCACAGAAAGACAAATTTCATTCATATGTGGGAGCTAAATATTAAACACAATTGATTTCATGGAGAGATACAGTAGGGGCTGTGAAGGGTAGTGGTGAGGGGGAGGATAAAATGGGGATGGTTGACGGGTACAAAAATGTAGTTAGATAGAATAAACAATATTTGATAGCATAAAAAAGTGATTATAATCAATAATAAATTAGGGTATACTTTAAAATAACTAAAAGAGTGGAATTGGAATGTTCTTAACACAAAGAAATGTAAAATGCCTGAGGTGATGGATACCCTAATTACCCTGATTTGATTAATTCACATGGTATGCCTGTATCAAAACATCACAGGTACCCTCAGCTGTTGGACAGACGGGAGGGGGGAAGAGGGGATGGGTATATACATACATAATGAGTGCGATGTGCACCGTCTGGGATATGGTGACTCGAGGGGGGAAGGAGGGCAAGGGCAATGTACGTAACCTTAACATATGTACCCCCATAATATGTTGAAATAAAAAATATCACAGGTGCCCTATAAATATATATAACTCTTGTGTACCCATAATAATTAAAAATTTTAAAAAATAATAAAGAAGAAGATCCTACCATTTGTGACAATATGGATGAATCTGGGGTGCATTGTGCTAAGTGAAATAAGCTGGACACAGAAAGGATAATACCGTACGATCTCACTTACACGTAAAATCTAAAAAAGTTCAACTCATAGAAGCAGATAGTAGAATAGGCCGGGAGATGCAGAAAATGGAAAAAGTTTTGGTCAAAGGGTACAAATTTTCAGTTATAAGATGAATAGTTCTGGGTAAAAAAGGGAAAATGAGATCTTGAAGTTCAGGTATCCAGAGTCCTTTAGCTGAGACTGAGAAGGAGAAATTGGGGAGAGTGAATTTTGGACCATAATCCCCTTTTAGTTTGTGAGGTGATATACTCCTATTTTTTAACATCTAATATACTTTGATGCTAGTTATTGTTTTATTTTGTCTGAAGTGGTCAATGGTAGGTCACAAATACTACCTGCCTGAAAATTGTAAAATGATAATCGATTTTAAGATGACTCCAGTTTACAGAAATAGCAAAATAAGGGGGAAAACTAGGCATTTTAGAATAAATAAATTAGGATTAAAAAAAAAAAAAAGGACTGTGAATGGATGAGCCACTTCAGGGACCCAAGGATTAAAAATAAAAGGTAATTTCACCTACTAAGGTCCTGTATAGAAGATAGGGACTAGTTATTTATTTGTTTTATTCTCCTGACATAGCAACAAAAGGAATCATATTCAAGCTACTAAACATAGGCTTTGGGTTTAACATGTTACAAGAAAAATAAATATGCAATAAAAAAGATACATAGTTCTAGAGATAGAATATATAGCATGCATGGTTATAGATGTGTTAATTAATCTGATCATGGTAATCATTACCCAAAGTATTAATATATATATATAAAATCATCATGTTGTACTCCTTACATATATATATTTTTTGTCAATTAAATTTAAAATTTTTTTAAAAAACTAATTTCTGCTTATCTGATTGTTTTATAAAAGTTGGCAATCTATTTCTGTTTAAAAAAAAGTTATAGATGACAGGGAGAAAAGAAAGGGACGTTTTCTCTCTAACTTCCAAAGCAGCATCCACTCAGTAGATGCATAGCTACAGGCATTTCCAAGCCTGGGGGCCAAAAATAGGAAGAATTGGAGTGATTTCTGCTTAAATTCAGGTGCCTATATAGTGGACTTCCCGTTGCATTTTTTCAAGTTCATTTTCTAGCCATATAGTGTAAGGTTGGAGTCACTCTGGTAAGGTCTGCAGCATGAGGCTATTTCCTCCAAAATATGGCACAGAGGTGTGGAAAAGTGCTCTGTGCTTTTGGGCAAGACATATTTATAGATTAGTTGGAAAACATTTGGAGAATCTTCTCTGAAAGAAAAAGAGTGGTGTGTCATCCTCCTCCTTGGGAGAGTGTGGGTGGGTGCGAAGGTCTTGGGAGGCAGGTGGTCCACATTTGCTATTCAAGAGATCTACTGAAGCAGAGAAGGACAGCAAGATTCCTAGAGTTTTAGAAACTACTCCAGCCACATGAACATACTATCGTCCCCCAAGGGCATGTCATGTGCCCTCTTCTTTAAGTCTTTGCACATGCCCTGCTTTTAGCTAGAGTGACCTGCCTATTCTCCCTCCTTATCAGGGTAATTCTGACTTATTATTCAGTTCCCATATTAGATATTCCCTTTCCGGGAAGACATTGCTGACTTTCTTCCCTTAATGACTAAAATGGATGCCCTTCCACTGTGCTTCCAAAACACCTTAGCATATGTTTATCACAGCACTCACTTGCCTCCATGTTACTGCTTGTCTATGGCATCTTGGAAGACAACTAAATTTTATTCATGACGCTATTCTTAGGTTCATAAAATAAATGTTCAAGAAATAGCAAATAGATGAATACTGCTTGAGATTCCAAGTTTTTAATTTTATTCTCAGTGTTAAATATTGCATAATAAAATTTTCTCTCCTTTGTTTTATTAATGTTCAAATTTGGGTCCATGATTCAACTGTCCTCTCTCTTTTACAGCAATAAGAGAGAAGGAGAGGGAAAGAAAGTATATGTAACATTCCACATGACAATGTGAATGTTGTCAGAACCAAAATGGAGTCACTAATGTTAAGAAAACCCTGACAAACAGAGGCAGGGAAAGCCATGAAGAGAAGGCTCTTATGATTGCGTTTGCCTGATAATAAAAACCATCACAAAAGACTGCAAAAAGGCCATAGTAACCTTACAGAAAAAAATGTGTTTGCAAGGAAATCGGCCCAGCAACTTCCTGCCCAGTCTTGGACTGGTGTCATCCTTGTTACTGATCTTTGTAGCCAGGGGTAATTAATTCAAAACAATTGTATAATCCTCCTCATTTTCCCCTGTAAAAACCTTTGTTTTCCTTTACCTCCCTGACTACACACATAGTTCACTATGGCATGCATATTCTCATTGCAACGCTGTATTCCCAAATAAATTCCTTTTAGAGAGCCTCTCTCTGTTTGTTATTTAGGTTGACACCAGCATGGTATTATCATATGTCATCATTGTCAATCCTTAACAACTATACCAGGTCATCTCCTTTTTGAAAATAAGAACATTGAGGTTCAGAGAAGCACAAAGTAATCTCGCCAGTGTCACATTCTGGATAGCAAAGAATGTGTTGGGATTCAAATCCAGGCCCCACTCCTGCACTGTGGGAAGTGTAACATCGTGGCTGTTTGTTCACCTCCAGTCTACCACAAGCTCAACAGAATGCAGTGCCTCATAAAGAATATTTGTTTTTCAGATATTTACTGATCTGGACTGAGTGAAATTTTCTTTAAGAGCATGGGTGTTTCTAGAAGGATAAGCCTGAGAGGAAGAGCATGTAGGAGGCTTGAGAAAGGAAGTGAAAGATTTGGTCTCTGGGATGCCCAGCCTCATAGCCCAAAGAAAGCAGAGACTCAAAAGGCCGGCACGGGAAAGAACTCAGGCTAGATTGCAGCACCAAGCCCTCTCTGTGTGCCTTGCAGTAGCCCAGTTCTCTTCACACAGCTATAAACATGAGAACCCCAAGCATATGGTTTTGCCTGACACAGTGTGGTGCTTGGCGAGTCACACACATTTCCGAGCCTCAGTCTCCTCATTCACCACGTGGGAGTGACAGGCCTGCCTGCTGTGACTACCTCTGAAGAAGGTTGTATCCCTTATGAAAAGATAATGAACACAGAAAGGATTTCTATAAAGTAGGTGTGGCAGGCAGAATAATGACGTCCGTGTCCTAATCTCCACGACCTGTGACTATGTTGCCTCACATGGTGGTGATTGGGACTTTGCAGATGTGATTAAGTTAAGGATTTGGGGCTGGGGAGTTATCCAGGTGGGCCCAATGTAATTACAGGAGTCCTCATGAGGGGAGGAGGCAGGCAGGAGGCTGGGAATTGGAGAGCAGTGTTGGATTGCTGGCTTTTAAGATGGACGAAGGGACCGTAAGCCAAGGAATGCAGGTGGCCTCTAGAAGCTGGAAAAGGCAAGGAAAAGCTTCTGCCCTGGAGCCTCCAGAAGGAAGGTGACTCTGCTGACACCTTGATTTTAGGCCAGTGAGACCCACTTCGTATTTCTGATCTGCAAAACTATAAGGTAATTAATGTGTGTTGTTTTAGGCCACCAAGGTTGGGGTGAATTGTTACCACAGCAATAGGAATAGGAATTAGGAATAGGCCCGAGTTCATAGAGATGCAAAAGTAAATCACTAAATGGAAACTTTGGTGTTTGCTGACCATTTGGATTTTGGGAGGGGCTCCAGGAACATTCTAATTTGCATGGCTGCCTTAAAGCCCACCTTTGCCAGCAACTAGACAGCTGCTGGTGATTTCCTTCAGCTATTTGTTGGCTGGAAGGCACAAAAAGACTCCATTCGGGCAGTTTCACTGAAAGCGAAAGTCACCCGCAGTCTCGCCTCTGCTTTGGTACACACAGGCCTGTTAGAACTAAGCTCACATAAATTTCCCATGCTGAGCCAGCATTAGCCGCCAAAACACCCAAGAGCCAATCACAACAAATGATTCCGGGAATTTATGGTCTCTGAAATGCGTGGCACAAATTTATACCCATAGGAACATGTTTGGAATTGTTATTAACAAGAATATGCTTCCAAAGTAGGCTTAGTTAATTCTTTCAGCGTCCATCAGGGATCAGTGATAATAACCAGTTTTTTTGGTGACAACAAAGTAGGGGGTAGAAAAACTTGCATTGCTGGTGGTTTCAGATTCCTAGAGCAGGTTGGCTAGCAGAAGTAGGTTGAAAACCTAGATTCCCAAGCACACTAAGGACTCTAGACCACACTTGTATCTGAAGCAGAAGTATAAATACACGATTTGTGACTCTAGTGGTGAAATGGGGTGAAAAGGACTGAATTCGATACTGAGATGGTTCAAGTATTGACAACCAACTGCAGGGATCCTGGGTATATGATCATAAGAGCAAACGTATTGGATATTTGAGACATTGTTGTCCTAAACACCTTCTTTGTACCTGAGTTATCAAAAACTAAACTATGTGGATCACTCCCTCACTATGTGGATCACTCCCTCAAAAGCTAAAAAATCATATGTTAATAAAAGAGAAGAGAGCCAGAGAGAATCTCTCAGACTTAATGGAGGAAAATGAAACCTTCTGTCCTCTTTCCAAAAGAAATGTGTAATAACTCAGAGGAGCTTGATTTCTATAGAAATGCCGGCTTTGGCAGTTGTCCATTGACCTTACACCGTTGAGCAGTTTATTAGACTGAAAATGACGAACTCCTTAGCCAAGGGAGGAAAAACTACATTGGTTACTTATTCTCTTTACATGGCTAAATAGATGTTACTAAATATTGTTCCAGAGCTGCTGATAGCATGGTTCAAGGCAACAGTTTTAGAGAAAGAGCAGCTAAGTATTTAATCATCATTCTTAATAAACATTACATCACTTTCTGAAACTGCCGCCAAAACTTGATACATACAGAATTTTGCATTGAAGCGACAGGAATTCTACATCTTACTTACATAAAGCAATCTCTACTTTATTCGGGAGACGTCATACTATTTCACCAAGTAGAAATGTTTTAAGGGGAGGAAATTCAATATACTGAATCAACTAAGAAGAATAAATATAGAAATTAACTCCTGGCACATCTTTTGTTCCAGGCTGTTATGCATTGTATTGCAGTTGCCCCTATTGAATTACTTCTGAAAGAATTTCTTGCATAATGGCATTTTAGTAATCACTGTAATGTCAACAAACAAGGCAGATTAATGCTTCCAGTCCTAAGCTGTCTTGCTCTCTGCTTATTAGAATTGTAGTCAGATCTTCATTAGAATGAATGACATCTGATTCCATAAGGCAGTCACAACAGAGGCACCTTCTTGCTATGGTGTCACCCTGCAGATGACAATGTAGGCCATTATGAATGACACTCCACAATTCGTTACTTCCTGCCCCAAATTGTAGTTAATCTTTCATCCAAACTGTACACATGTGCTGCTTTAAGTGGCCTATCACAGCGAGTACCCAGTAATGCTGCAAGCACATGGAGACTGACAGAAGGTAAATTGCTTGTCAGGAGGTCTGTATTTCAATTCACAGCATATTCCAAACACGTCGTGGTGAAAGCACGGCCCAACAGCTGCTTTCATTGCTAACTACTTTTGATGTAAATGTCAATAAAGCTCCAGGCCCTTTCATATTTTTGGCCAAGAGTGTCCATCTTTCCCTATGCAGGCTGGCAGGTGGAGTTCCATTTATCTACTCTTAGGAACATGTCCTATAATAATGATTGTCTCTGGAGACCGTTTAGAGTGATTGAGAGCAGTGATTGGGACAATAGACTGCTGAATTTCATTGCTGGAGTGGTTGACAGGTGACTGCTTTTATACCCTCTCATCTGGTGGAGAAGGAAATAAAACACACGCTTCCATCCAGTCCACAGGCAATCCCTTCCAGGTTGAAGATCCATACCTCTAGTTTGCTGCATTCATCAGAAAAAAATTAAGAGCCATGGTTATTAAACAACCTTAAATTCCCCAGCAGATCTGGGGTTTTTAAAGAGACAACAATGGCATTTATTTTCTGTAGGATTACAGATAGAAAAATTAAACAAACAGTTTTGAATGGGATGTGTATGCCTCTGAGAATCTTCCTCCTTCTCCTTGCAAATGGCCCTTTTGGGATACCAGCTGTTCACACCATATAGCAAACTCTGTCTTTTAACTAATGCTCTGAAGAAGATGACTGAAGCTTGACCTTTAGCAGCTGAAAGCTAGCAGATATATTAAAAATCAATTCAAGGACGCCGCTTTTGAACACATTTGCATTCAAATATGTCAGCATGTTACAGCAGTGAATATTTTTTTCAGCATAGAGTAAAACTTCATACTCACTCTTTTATGCACATTTATTGAACATCTGCTATAGGCGAGATATTATACATAAAGGTTAGGGATACAAACTAGAATTAGACAAACATCCACAAAGAGGCAGTCTTTTTTAAGAGTAATCTGGAGTGAAGAAATTTTAGAATAACTTTCCTTTATATTTTATATCCTTCCTTTGATTCTATTCTTGTGTGTTATTTATAATATATATTATATGTTGTTATAGTATTGCAAATAAAGTTTGTAATGAATAAACATTAGGAGTCCATGCTCTTTTTTCCTACTAATATGAATACTTAATTTGAAAGTTTGCTCTCAAGAAAGGAACATGGGCTTGGGCGTTAGACTAATGTGTTTTCAGTCCAATCTCTACCACTTCTTAGCCTACTAACCTTGGGATGATTAAATATCTTTATTTAAACTCTGTTAGCCTCAGTCTCTTCATCTGTTAGCTATTAATAGTTAACATGTCCTGAGCATTTACTATTCATTGAATGCTTTATTTATGCTATTTAATTTAATGCTTTCAAAAGCCCTTGAAGTTGGGTACTTTTACTATCCCATAACATAACTTGGTTAGAAAATGAATGCAGGACTGGAACACATGAAGACTGTTTCTAGAATCTATATTTTAAATTACTGCTCTAAATTATCTTCAGCAAGATAATGCTAATACCTCAACAGCATTATTGTGTGCCTGATAGTTATGCTGGATAAAAAGTTTATTCTCTTCTCCTTGGAATTGAATCAGTATTCTATGAGAAGTGTCAAGAAAGCTATTGAGAAATCAGAGAAGGTAGCACCTGATTCTCACTTATGAGATCTGAGTGCTTTTCATAGTGGGCTTGAAGGACAAGTAAGAGTTAGATACTGCAGGGGAATTGTAAGCCCAGAGGACTTCCAAGCACAGGGATGGAGGGAAAGCAGTTAATGGGCTGTTCAGGGATAGTGAGCCATCTAGTGTCTCTCCAAAGGGGGTGTCTTGCAGCTTGATGGGTCTCGAGATTGAAATTTGAAGGCAGTTCAACATGGGCTTAAATCTCTCTCTGTGATTTATCTGATCCCCATTTTTCTTGGGAAATAAAAATTATCTCAGAGTATGATAAGGATTAAGTATAAAATATGGAAAAGCACTTAATGAATCCAACAGTGCTTACAGTACAAATGTAAGGTGATGTATTTGTACAACTTTATCAACTCTGGTCAAATGTAAACTTCTGAAGGTCAAAACCAAGTCAGTCTTAGTGTTACATCACTTAGTGCCTAGCAGTGTCTTGAACCCAGTAAGTACTAAATTAATATATGCTGAATGAATAAATGGCAGATTAGATAATTAGGGTAATAATTATCTAGTAAATGTTTAATTAGATAATATCATTCTTTCCATATTATGGAAAAAGACATGTACAGTTTATATATAACATGATTTGATCTGTATCCCATCATATGTGTTATGATTAAATACATAATCAGGATTCTAATAGACTTCTCTTATGCTATTTACTTTTTTTTTCTCCAAGCATGTCTCACCTCAAGTATTACATGATAGAAGATTTGTGATCTCACTCCTTAACAGTGTCTTAGGGATGGAGAGCATCATGAGATAACGTCCTCCTAACCCCAGGGAACAGTCTCAAGGACCCACATCTGGCTCCTGGCAGACTTCCAAGGGAGCACATGAGCAGCTTGCAATTGACGCCACCCTGCAAAAGAGCTCTGGTGTCCAAAGTCTTTGGCTTTCATTTGACAGATATCATATTCATTTCAAATACAACAATAAACTCTAGCTATATATCACTTACAAGGGACACAATTTTCAAAATGACAAAAAATAATTGAAAATTAATTGAGAAAAATTTATTAGATAAATTCTAACCAAAAAAAAATAATCACATTGATCTGAGTTAAATGGAATTTAGGCAGTGCATCACCTCCCCTAACCACTACCCCAAGATTGTTGTGTACTTTTCATGGCCTTATTTTCATATTTCTAATACTTATGCATGTATGTATCCAAAATTATGTAGTATTTTTTGTGTTTAAAATTTTGCACAAATGTTAGTATACTGCATCATTCTAATTCTTAATTTTTTGTCTTCACATTCTAAGTTTTTTACTTTTATTTTTTCATACATCTGCAGAATTTTTTTAAATTGACAAATAAAACTTGTGTACATTTATGGTGTACAACATGATGTCTAGATATATGTATACATTGTGTAATGACTAAGTTAGGCTAATTAACTTATGCATTACCTCACATACTTCCCATTTCCATTTGTAGTAAGAATACTTAAAATCTCTCTCAGCATTTTTAGGCATACAATGCATTGTTTAATATTAAGTATAGTCACTATGTTGTACAATAAATAAATCTCTTGAACTTATTCCTCCTAAGTAAAATTTTGGATCCTTTGACCAACATCTCCCCAATCTTTCCCACCCTCCATTCAGCCCGGGGTAATCGCCATTCTACTCTCTACCAATATGAGTTTGGCTTTTTTAGATTCTATGTATAAGTGAGATCATACAGTATTTGTCTTTCTTTACCTGGCTTCTTTCACTTAATGTCCTCCAGGTTCATTCACATTGTTCCAAATGACAGAATTTCCTTCTTTTTTAAGCCTGACTAGTATTCCATTGTGTATGTATACCACATTTTCTTAACCCATTCATTCATTGATGGAACTTGGGTTGATTCCATATCTTGGCTGTTGTAAATAGTGCTGCAATGAACATGGGAGTGCAGGTATCCCTTCAACATACTGATTTCATATCTTCTGGATTTATCGCCAGTAGTGGGATTGCTGAATCATATAGTAGTTCTACGTTTAAGTTTTTGAGGAATCTATATACTATTTTCCATAATGACTGTACCAATTTACATTTCCATCAGCACAGTACAAGGGTTCCCTTTTCTCTATATCCTCATCAACACTTGATAACTTTTGTCTTGTTGAAAATAGCCATTTTAACAGGTGTAAGGCAATATCTCATTGTGGTTTTAACTTGTATTTCCCTGGTGATTAGGATGTTGAGCATTTTTTTCATATACCTTTTGGCAATTTGTATGTAAGAAAACATACAAATGAAATATCTATTCAGGTCCTTTGCCCACTTTTAAACCAGGTTATTTGTTTACCTGCTATTGAGTTGTTTGAGTTCCTTATGTGTTTTGGATACTAACCCCTTATCAGATGTATGATTTGCAAACATTTTCTTTCATTCCAATAGAGAGACAATGAATCTCTTTGCTCTATTGAATGTTTCCTTTGCTGTGCAGAGCTTTTTAGTTTGATGTAATCCCATTTATCTATATTTGCTCTCGTTTGTGATTTTAAGGTCATATCCCAAAAAGTCATTGCCCACAGCATGTCATGGTGCTTTACCCTATGTCTTCTTCAGCAGTTTAACAATTTCAGGTCTTACATTTGAGTCTATAATCCATTTTGAGTTAATTTTTGTATATGGTATAAGATAAGGGTCTAATTTCATTCTTTTGCATTTGCATATACAGTTTTCCCAATCATTTATTGAAGAATATATTTTCCTCATTGTGTGTTTTTGAAATCTTTGTCAAAAAACTCACTGACTATAAATGCATGGATTTATTTGTGGACTCTCTATTCTGTTCCATTGGTCTATGTGTTTTTTATATACCAATATCATGCTGATTTGATTAGTATAGCTTTGTAATAGATTTTGAAATCAGGTAGTGTGATGCCTTCAGCTTTGTTCTTTTTATTCAAGGTTGCTGTGGCTATTTATGGTCTTGTATAGTCCCATAAAAATTTTAGGATTTTATTTTATTTTTTTGTTGAGACAGGATTTCTCTCTGTCACTCAGGCTGGATTGCAGTGTCATGATCATAGCTCACTGCATCCTTGAATTCCTGGGCTGAATCCATCCTCCTGCCTCAGACTCCCACGTGGCTAGATCTACAGGTGCTCACCATCACATCTGGCTAATTTTTAAATATTTTTTGGAGATAAGGTCTCACTGTGTTGCCCAGGCTGGTCTCAAACTCCTGGCCTCAAGCAATCCTCCTGCCTTGGCTTCCCAAAGTACTGGGATTACAAGCATAAGCAACCACACCCAGCCAGGATCGCCTTTTCTATTTCTGTGAAAAACACCATTGGAATTTTGATAGGGATTGCATTGAATCTGTAGATCACCTTGGGTCATATGAACATTTTAATAACAATTCATCTGATTCATGAACATAGGAGATATTTCTGTTTGTATCTTCAATTTCTTTCATCAATGTTTTATAGTTCTCAGTATACATGCAGATCTTTTACCTCCTTGGTTAAATTTATGCCTAATTGTTTTATTTCTTGTAGCTATTACAAATGGGATTGTCTTCTTGATTTCTTTTTTGTATAGTTTGTTGTTAGTATATCGAAACACTGTTGATTTTTATACGTTGATTTTGTATCCTGCAGCTTTCCTGAATTTGTTCACTAGTTCTAACTGTTTTTGGCAGAATCTCTAAGGTTTTCTACATACAAGATTATATCATCTCAAACAGAGACAATTTATTATAACTTCTTCCTTTCCTGTTTGGATGCCCTTTATTTCTTTTTCTTGCATAATTGCTCTGGCTAGGACTTCTAGTAGTATGTTAAATAGAAGTGGTGAAAGTGGGCATCCTTGTCTTGTTTCTGATCTTAGAGGAAGAACTTTCAACTTTTCACTGTTAAGTAATCTTAGCTATGGGCTTGTGATATATGGCCTTTCAGTTTTGAGGAAAATTTCTTCTATACCTAATTTGTTGAGAGTTTTTGTCATGAAAGGGTGTTAAATTTTGTCAAATGGCTTTTCTGCATCCATTGAGATGATCATATTGTTTTTGTACTTCATTGTCTTAATAAAATCACATTTATTGATTTTGTATATTGAACATCCTTGCATGCCAGTGATAAATCCCACTGGATCAGGGTGAATGATCCTTTTACTGTGCTGTTGAATTTGATTTTCTTATATTTTGTTAAGGACTTGTATCTATATTCCTCGGGTATATTGGTCTGCCATTTTCTTTTCTCATAGTGTCTGTGTCTGGCATTGTTCCTATGGATATGAGTTACCATCTGCTGTAATTTCTATAGTTCAATACAGCATTTCTTCACCCACCTTCTTTGTGCAGGTATAATATATTTCAAAATATATTACGATAGGATTGTGGAAAATGGCGGAATAGGAGTGCCCTCCTGGCTCTCTGCTCTCAGAGTCGGAGGTGAAATAGGCAGACCACTGCACACGAGTGAACTCCACTTCTACAGGACGAGCTATGAGGATCTACAGAGAACCAGCGTGGGACACAGGACTTCAGTGGAAAACAGAGGTGAATCGGAAAACTTCTCGCGAAGTAGAGAGACTGTCGGGTGCCTGAGAGAGGGAGCCCGGTTCCCACTCCGGCCGGCCGGCCGGCCAGCATCTGTGCCTGGGGTGTTTTGATCCCCCAGGGAGTCCACCCTTCCCCCACCATGCCCCACACCCTTGCAAGCAGGGAAGTGGCTGAAGTCTGTGGGCAACAGTGGTGTAGGCAGACAGGCTGTGCTGCAGGAGGGGAAAAAACTGGAACGGGAAAAACTTTAAACTCTCCGGTGTGCTCCTATATTTGGGGAGGGCCCTAGCCGAGCAGACGCTCCCCACTGCCACAGGAGTGAATGGAGAGAGTGCCTTTACCCTAACCTGGGAACTCGCTGAGATTTTGTCAGACTCTGGATAGACCTACTGCACCTGATCAGTGGGGGTTTCAGCGAACTGGGACGCTGCTGCTGCAGGCGAGCCGTGGGAGGCTGTGCTACACTGGGACTCAGAGCCCAAACACTGGAGGGGGAAAGGGAAGTTTCCCCCTAGCCTGGAAGCATTGCAGGCTTCTCTGACAGTGACCACAGACCCCCTACCAGACCCAAACCTGTCAGGCAGGTCCTGCATTTGCATTTGAAAGAGGTTGGGGAAAGAAGGGAAAAAAAAAAAAAACAGTCAAGCCAGCATTTGAAAGGCTTGGGGAAGAGGGAAAAAAAAAAGAAAAAAAGCCAGAGTCCTTCAGGCGACTCCCATTCAGCACCTGTTCGGCTTTTGAAGGGAAGGATAGGAAAACTTTGTGACAGCCAGCCACAGCTGATGTGCCAGGCTGGTCTTGGGTCCTTGCCCTCCCTACCCAGCTGTTTTCCTTCTAAGCCAAGAGAGTAGAACCAGCTTGACAGGGAGGAGTTACAAGGGAGATTGCCTCTTCAC
>CAUYRT010045412.1:0-13206 GCA_963574885.1 Lepilemur ruficaudatus
TTGTACACCACCGTTATCCTTCTATACAGATAAAGAAACAGGTGTAGAGGATAAGGTGACAAAGGTCCCACAGCCCTGATTGACATAGCCGGTATTTGTATCCATGCAGTCAGATTTCATTCTGTGTAACTTAACCACTGAAATATACTTCCTTTCCTTTTTTTTTTTTCCTTTCCTGTGTGTGTGTGTGTGTGTGTGTGTGTGTGTGTGTGTAGGTGAGTTTTTCCTAGAGATGTATCCAAGCTTTAAAAGAGCTCAGTACTTTCAGGATAAGTCCTGCAGTGTGCCTTGAGAGCTGAGGGCAGGGAATGAGAGGCAGAGATGAACTGACAGGTTAAGAGGATGCAGGTCATGAAAGTCAGGCTCCTATTAAAGAGCAGGTTTCGTCCTGGGGGCAGTAGGAAGCTTTTGAAACACAATTTTAAGTACCGTAAGGACAAGATCAGGTTTGCGATTTAGAACTGCCGCTGTGGCTGCAGGCTTAAGGGTAGGTGGGACGAGTGGGTAGAGAGACAGGAGACAATAAAAAAAAAAAAAAAAAGAAAGAAAAACAAGGGAGGAACTAATGGTGATCTTGGAGTTAGAGCAAGGCAGAGAACTTAGGGGATTGAGGAGGATTTGGTAAAAGATTTATTGTAAATTCCTACATCCTAAAATGTTAATATTTCTTTTTTTCATTTTTTATAGGTGATAAGTAGCCAAGGATGTAAATGCCACTCTAGTAGGAATAGTAAGTGTAATTGGAGCTGAAAAACTAATAGCAATGAAAACATCCATTACTGTAAGCAAAAAGAAGCAGTATTTACAGGACATCTGGTTATAAAACCAGAAATTAAGATAAGAAGACCTTCTTGACTGAAAACTCTGAAGACAATTTTTCTGAAGCTTAGACTTTATTTTTTAACATTTCCTGGAAAATGTGTTTGTATGGATAGGAATGGGTGAACACTTAACGTAAACAAACAAAAAGTCCTGATTTGACATTACGTATTTTCCCGTCTGCTCCCTTCCTGTGCCTCTGACCCTCCCCAAACTGCCCTGTTGCATGTAGGCTCCCCTGAGCAGAGGCAGCCCTCACTGCCCACCCACCAACACTGCCATGGGGCCTAATTTACATCACGAAGAACTTCACAGGGAATCTGCATCCACACCTGTATGCCCAAAGACTTCCTGATCCAGAGGTAGATACTAGGATTAATTGGGTTGATGTTTATGTCTTTCCAACTTAATGCTGGCAAAATTATTTCAATCTTGTACAAATCATTTAGAATTCTTGTGAAATATCCTCTTCATTTGGATTACTGCATTTAAATTCACATATATAGCATACTAGATTATATATAAATAACATATTCAAACAATTGTCAAAGATATTTTTCTAATAATATTTTAAAGAAATACATGCAAAGTTCATGTTCTATGAGGCTAGGAATGTGAAGTCCGATTCATGCATCCAGATGTACTGTGCATTGATAAACGTGGACTCCCACTCTCTGGCACTATCCACACCGCCCCCGGCAGGCTTCTGTGCCCACCTTCCCACTAAAACTGCTGCTCGGTCTCCATGACCTGAATATTATACTTCTATGTTCTCTGAGTTCAAGACACATTTAAAGTAAATAAAATAAATCATCTGAGCTAGATAAAAGAATAATGAAATAAATCTAGTAGAAGGAAAGAAATAATGAGAAAAAAATCAGGCAATGACGGTACAAATCTGCAGATGAACCTCATAGCCTAGAAATATTGAAAAAATTAAGACAGTTAGACATGTCATGAATGCATAAAATATAGGTAGATACTAGTCTGTTTTATCATTTACTATCATAAAATATATATAAATTTATTATACAAAGTTAAAATTTATCAAAACATATGCACACAAACACAGACCATGCACAGCACCATTTGCAGTTGAGAGAAATGTAAATAAACAAAATGATGTATTAAATCATAACTGCATAAAATTAACTACAGTCTATACTACTGTAATAATTTCATAGTCGCCTCCTGTTGCTATCATGCTATTGTGAGCTCAAGTGTTGTATCTGCTTAAAAACCCATGTGATGCTAACAATTTCTGAGTAGCTCATCTCTCCAGTAGATTTGTACCCTAGTAAAAAATGATCTCTTGCAGTTTTTGCCTATTTTTTTTATTGTGTTTGGTGCAATACTATAAACTCATACAAAGTACCACTAGTGATGCTGGAAGTGCTCCCAAGAAGCAGAGAAAAGTCATGACATGACAGGAAAAAGTTGACTTGCTTGATGTGTGCCATGGATTGAGATCTGCGCTGCAGCGGCCTGCCATTTCAAGGTAAACAAATCCAGCATAAGGACCACTGTGAAGAAAGAGAAAGAAATTTGTGAAGCCATCACTGCAGCTATGCCAGCAAACATGAGAGCCTTCTTGTAAAATACCTTTTTATCTTGTATTGAAAAATGTAGCTTTTATGTGAGTGCAGTATTGCTACAGGAAAGACATAGACTTTAATGTGATTTGACAAACGCAGACATAATATGACAATTTAAAACAAAAGGAAAGTGAAGGACCAGTTTAATGCTGGAGAATTTCATGTAAGCAAAGGATGGCTTAATGACTTTAGAAAGAAATTTGGCTTTTGAAATATGTTAAGATAACAAGGGAAGCAACTTCTGCTGACCAAACGGCAGTAGGTGACTTCCCATATGCCACTAGAAAATCACTGGGGAGAAAGGACATCTTCCTGAAGAAGTTTTTATTCTAGACAAGAATTCCCTATTCTGGAAAATAATGCCACACAGGACATATATTAGTAAGAAAGAGAAGTGAGCACCAGGACTTTAGGAAGGAAGTGATAAGATAACTCTACTGTTTTGTGCAAATGCAGCCAAGCTTATAATCAAAATCTCCCTTATTTGTAAATCTGCTAACCCCTAAGCCTTAAAACAAAAAAACAAACACCAGCAGGCCTAGACAAAGAGAATACTTTTTCTGTATTGCTTTGTCTCTGAAGTCAGAAAGTAGGGGACTGCCAGTAGGGGACTGCCTTTTAAAGTTTTGTTTTGTTTATTGGACAATGCCCATGGCCACCAAGAAATCCATTAGTTCAACACCAAAGGTATCAAAGTCGTCTACTTGCCCCCAAGGAAAATGTCTCTAATTCAGCCTCTAGATTAGGGGTCATAGGGACCTTTGAGGCTGGTTACACACAGTGCACTATGGAAAGAATTAATGCTATGGAAAGGAATCTTGATAAAACATTATAAAGTTTGGAATAATTACAACACTGAAGATGCCATTATTCTTTTAGAAAAACGCATGAAATCCATCAAGCCCAAAAAAGTACATTTCTGCTGGAGAAAACTGTGTCTAGATGTGTGTGTGTGTTTTCACAGGGTTAGGACAGGGTCAATCAGGGAAATCATGAAAGAGATTGTGAACAAAGCAGAAAATATGAGGGGTGAAGTTTTTCAAGACATGGATCATGAAGAAATTCAAGAGCTAATAGACACCACACCAGAGGAACTGACAAAGAATTACTTGGCGCCGAGTGCTCCTGAGCCAGTGCCAGCTAATGAGGAAGAAGACATGGAAGCAGCAGTGTCATAAAACAAACTGACACCAGACAACCTGGCAGGAAGGTTCTCCTTATTAAAGACTGCTTTTGACGTCTTTTGAGACATGGACTCTCTTCTATGATATGGGCACTGAAACTAAAGAAAATAGTAGAAGAAAGATTTGTCCCATATAGAAATATTTTTAGAGAAATGAAAAAGCAAAAAGTGAGACAGAAATTACTGTGCATTTCCATAAAATTACACCAGGTGTTCCTGCCTGTCCTGCCTCTCTTTTTACTTCCTCCACCTTTTCTGCCTCTGCCACCCCGAGACAACAGTACTGACCACTCTTTTTCCTCATCTTCCTCAGCCTACTCAATGTGAAGACAAGGATGTAGACTTTTATGATGACTCATTTCCACTTATATGAATAGTAAATATGTTTTCTCTTATGATTTTTTAATAATATTTTCTCTTCTCTACCTTACTTTGTTGGAAGAAAACAGTATATAATACACATGACATACAAAATATGTGTCAATCAATTGCTTATGTTATCAGTAAGGCCTCCAGTCAACAATAGGGTATTTGTAATTAAGTACTGGAGAGTCAAAAGTTATGCAAACTGTTAGGAAATGCTTGCTGTAAAAACAGGTTATACACAGCTTTTTTAAATGCTGGGGGTGGGTATCAGTGTGCCTCACCCATACCTTGTTCAAGGGTCAAGGTATATTTTCTGACAATTTCTTAGCTACCTATGTTTAGATTTGATATAAACAACCACCACTAAAAAAAGAAAAGAAAAGAAAAGAAAAGAAGAAACAAAAAAACACCTCATCATGGCAGATACATTCCCCTCTATGGTTTTCACCCAGACCCTCTGCAACCTCAAGACCTCCCACTGATTTCTAAAAGTCCTCACCGCTCTCTGGAAGTAAAAAAAAAATATTGATTTTTTTTTCTCAGACAAGGGAAAGTAAAGTGGATCATTATTAGCTTTTGAAGAGTAGATGGTCATGAGTTTGTAGTTTAGGTAAAATTTTTAAGAGATTGGTTTAAAAATGTGTTTTTAGTAAAAAAAAAAAAACCTTAATGAATGCTCAGTCTTCTTTTTTGACCTTGGTTAATGCCCTTGCTCAGCTGGGGACCCTTATGTTAATGAGACAATATTGTATTCTGAGCAGCAGGCTTGCTTTGAAACAGTTCCATTCTCTTCTGAAAGCTCGAAGCTGCTTTTATGCCAGTACTATTGATTAAGAAATTGTTCCTTCAAATGAAGAAGAACAAAAGTGTTCCATAAGGGACTCAGCATTGAGAAAATTTAATTTTAAAAGAGAAAGTATCCCACCCTGGATTTCTTAACTTTTAAGATATTTCCAATAACATTAACTAGTGTTCTTGGCTTTATTTCTAGTTACTATCTTATTTTTCTGGATCTGTATAATTTGCATTTCATACTGATAGCAGGTAAAGGGCATGTTTGGCCTTCTGAATGATTAATCGTAACTCTCCTGTGACACATTTCAAAAGGCCAAAAGGAAATCAGTATTCACCATAAAAATTGAAGAGTAAGGATTTGGCTTTCTGAATTCTCCATTATTCAGACACATTAATGCATCTCCTGAATTTGGAATCTACTACAGAATTTGGTTTTATGATTTGGAGCTTGAGTTCCAGCTGCCTTTTGTGTCTGCTCAACAGAGGAGTGGCTTAAGGGTGTTAGGGGACTTGTACCATGGGTTGAGAAAGAATCCTCGACTCAAAGATACAGGTTTTGAAGAAAGAAATTTTACTTTCCAAGGAAGGAAAGGGAATAGTATGAAAGGAAGAAGTAATGCCAGTACAAATGATGAGTGACTTTGGCGTTTATTGGAGTTATAGAGAGTAGAGCAGTTATAGTTCCAAAATGATAATGGAAGGTGGTAGATTTCCAGAGCGGTTGTTTTCTGTTGGGCTGGTTTTATGTGACTTCTTGGAATGCGGTCTGGCAGGTGCTGAGGGGCTAGATGCCCTTTCCTTTCTGTTCAGTACTCTTCTAGTTCTGCAAAACAAGCTCTTAAAACAACCAACCAACCAAACAAACAAACAAAAAACAGTTAAGCCACAGGTGGTCAAGCAAAAAGCAAGCAGTGGGGCCAGCACATCATTGTGTGTAGTGATGTTTTAATGTTAGGTGATTCACTCAATGCTGTCCTTTCAAAGGGTATTTTGAAATGCTTTTTTATGGCATAATTTATTGATCACATGTTAACTGTTGGCTAAATCTAAGGTTGGTCCCAACAAAATGGCTTTTCAAGTTCTACTCTGTGCTTGTACTTTTCATTTTAATTATTTCCAGACACTGGTACTAAATGAACTGTATGCTGTTTATTTTTGAAATTTTTACAAAAGCAAATGGGTGATTTGAAATAGATCACATGTGTAAAAGATTTAATTCCAATTTAACTTTTAAACACCTTTAAAACCTCTTAATTGAACTGAATTGAATTCAGTACTTTAAATTGTATTCTGTTGTCTCTACCAGTCAATGTAAGGGCAAATACAAATTAAAAATGAGAGGCTAATTTCTCCCTATTAAAACTAAAGGAAGAGACAACTTCCCCTTTTATTTCTAAGAGCACTTACTGTAGAAAACTTGTAATTGTAGGTTCTTTCTCTGCCTCTTTGAAAGGTATATAAATCTTTTTACATGCTAAATAAGGCTTTTTGCCAACTTTAATACCTCATCCTGTCTCTCTGGAAGAACTTGGTGCTGCCCTTTGAAAGGTTATCATCAAGTTACATAACACTCTTATTGCCCACTCTTTGTGGGAGGGAGAAGCTAAACTTCTGTTGACAGCAGGCTCCAAGTTGCAAAACTATCTCCTGTTATAAATACATGAGTAGTTTATTTGTCCTTGGAATAAAGCCAGTTTGCTAACACAGATGGCCATCACAAATACCAGGTGAATCTAGGATGAATCATGTATTTAAAAAAGTGCTGGTAAGTCCTCTTACTTGAGGACTAGTTATTGTTTATCCTGAGAACATATTTGTAATAAGTTGTATCAGCTTGGCTGTATAAAAGGGTGAGATTTATTTATGTCTTTGCAATCTCCTAGTGGATTGATAAATGATGTATGCACCACATTCTGGTTTAATGCTAATTCAATAATAAAACTATTTTCTTCCTCTACTACGTTTGTGGAGAGTTTTTCTAATATGGGAGAATGTTTTGTTTTTAATTATATTTACCCCCAAATCAATTTTGTTATTCATTATATTTACCCAATATCAACAATATTACCTCCCACCCCCCCATGTCCATACCCACAACTTGCACAGATCCTATAGAAATAGCCCACAGCAATTTTGGGGAATCAGTGAGGCAGAAACTCAAGTATTGGATCCCCAAGTATTGCAATGGTGACTTTTATTATTACCTATGCTCATATATCAAAAATAAAGATGGCAATAGGTAAAATGTGCACCACACAGTGAGCACATGAACATCTGGCCATTATACTGAGAAATAATTTTAAAAAATTCTAAGCCCTCCAACTGACAGAATGGATCCTCCTCTAAGCCAAGGGAACCCTAGAGAAACCTTAAAATGAATTCCTAACCGTGATTGGATGGGAGGTCCGACACGCCTCCTTACACCCTCTCCCTCACTAACCACCATTAGGTTTGCTTTCCTGAGGGTTAAACACAACCAGCCCTTTCAGAAGACTTGTTCCATGGCTGATTCCAGCTAATCTCATGACTGCTCCTCCCTCTTGCAATTTCAGCACAATAGCTGACCAGCTTTCCTTCCTGATAAGGGACCACTGACCATGGAGTGGTTCTGACCATCTACAGAGGCTGCACACAGGGTTTTTGTGGCCACTGCTTCACATTTTGATGTCACAGGGCTGAAAACTACACTCGGATAATGCTAACATCACCATTTTTTTAACGTGGGACCCATGAAGCAGCATGACGCTCAATCAAGCATGCACATGTTTCTCCTTTCATAAATATTTATAACTCTTCATATAGCTTATTAAATACGTATATTTGGCCACCATGCTGAGCATAAATTCCTGTTCTCTTTACCTCTCCCTCTAAGTGACTATTATGGCTTCTGGCCAGAGGCTACACTTCCCAGGCTGTCAGAATGGCCACCTGCTGGCTGCAACACTTTTTGAGAGGTAAAGCTCTCCTTTCTGAATTTATGAACTTCCGCTTACAATGCAAAGTAGAAGGTAACTTCCAATTTTCTGAAAATAACTGCATCTTGTCAAATAGGGTGGTTATACTCTGTTTAGAACTTGAAGGAAAACAGCAAGCAGCACTTTGTTTACTATTAATTGACCCAAGCCAACATGGCCATTTACACTCTGTAGGGTCTTTTTGGTAAAGATTACCTCATCTGTTAGCTGTGGGGCTTGTCTCCTTTGCCACACAAAAAAACTGTCTTGGGTCAATCTATTATGCACGAATGCCAAAGACTCAGTCTGGTCTCTAAATACACCATGAGCTAATAGGAACACAAGACTGTAGCCAGTGCTAAAAGCTCAGATATTGAATGAAGTGAGCTTTATACAAGGTGGGGTCCCTAAAGGTCATGGGCCACACCTTGCATAAGGGGTTGATTATGGATAGTCCGAGGATAAGGTGATTATCAGGGGTGTTCATGGTCACTTCCTTCCACATTCCTAATTATTGCTTCAGAGAAAGAGAAGGAGTCTTTGAGAACTTGCAAAAGTTCAGAATTGAAACCAGGCAGGGATTTTGGATTTCGTTGCTGGTATCTCACAGATTTATGTTGTATGCACAGAATGATTGTTAGCAATAAATACCATAACTCACATTACTTCACAATTGATGCTATGTTACATTCTACATATGAATTGTCTTCTGTAATCTCACAATATCCCTCTAAAGGAAACCCGATTGAGGGTGGAGAATCTGAAGCATGGGGAGGTGAAGAGGTCCACTCAGAGTCACAGAGCTGGTAGAATGGGGTATGGGGTGGCTTTTTGGCCCATGGGTTCCAACTGCACTTACTACAGAGCCAAAGGCTTTGGTACAGGAACTGCACATGTGGATGTCCAGGAGGAGTTGTTCAGAGTGCTCCTTTTTTAGACTGTATCTCATTAAAGTACCAAATTTCAGGTTACTAGATTTGTGGATGAGGCTTTCCCTCCACGTTGCTAAAGGCCCTGTAGATCTACCTATATAAGAGCTGGGGTAGAAAATAAATACAGAGCAGTTCCTGCTCCCTAGCAATTTACAGGGAGACACAGCTAGCATTAGCACGGATCAAAAGTATTTCTGTGTTAAGTTGTACTGGACTGGTACTCGGGCAATTGCAATTAAGCTCAACACTATCTAGACATCCCTCAAAGAGAACAGGCCCCATTTAATGCCCTCCAAATGCATTTAATGGAGAATGGATTAATTTTCCAACAGGAAAAATTGGAATAAGGATTTATCCTAGACATTTACTGGAAATTGGTGGTGAGATTTATTCCTTCCCTTTCTTTCTGAGACACTAAAAGGGAGTACAGCCTCTCATTGCCACAAATAATGAATTAAACAAGCCTGACATTATATACCTGTTTTTTTCTTAAATTCACAAAACTTTTTCTACCATATAACATGATGTGCCCATCTATTTCCAATTCAAAACAAAACAAAGTAGCCAAAATGCATTTTGCTCCTAACTCTGTTATTTTTGCAAATGTGACTTCTTTTGACATGTATTTCTTCCTGTTCATATATATATTCTGTGTGCACCATAGGAAAAGAGTGCTACCTGATCTGTAAATAGAAATGGCAATATTTCTTGCCAATAACCTGTGTGTTAAAATGTGTACTGCCAGAATCTGTCTCACCAGGAATGGAAGGGGAGAAAATATTACAACAATCTGTCAATACAGAAAGTGTTGGAAAAGTAAGCATTGCCACTAAGCACAGTGAGCAACTGTTTTCCTTCATCATGTACATAATACATTTGCTTTCATTCTGTTCTTTCCACAGAAGTCAATAGCTTGATAGTTTCTCTTTTGGATTCGATTTCAAAGAAGTTGTATCTGCCTTTAAGCATTTTAAGAAAAGCTTAATTATTAAAGCAGTTACTGACTGGTCTCCGAGATTGTGAAATGGAACCTATTTGAAGAAAATCTAGTTACCCCATGCTGGGCTCGTCTCCTCCAGAAATAAAATTTTTGCAACAATGTCTGTCACTAGCCTCTGATGTGCATTGTTACAATACTAAATAAAAAATTGTATGTTTTTCTTAGATTTAAATTTTACTTATTATAAATTCCCATATGATGGTTCGTTCTGAAATATGTGGTCAAGTAGGAACATTTGCTATGAAATACTTTATTCAGAGAAGCCAATTAGCTATTATTTGGCTTTTAAAATACCACCACCATCATAAATCCTAGTGTACACTCCTAGAAGAATAGGGGCTGTTCGAAACTCTCCTACACTCGCCAAGTCATCTGATTCTTATTTTCCCATATAATTTCACCATTCCAGCTCAAAAGTAATTTCTCAGCAATAGTTCATACAATTGTCTTTTCTTAATTTAAGCCCTGGTTTAGTATTGTAATTTTACTTTAGAAAAATTTATCGGAGGTTATTTCTGATGGAATGATGAGGTTTAGTTTAAATGTTGTGATCAGTCTTGTGAAGGAAAAAGAAGCAGAGTACAATGGGAGCTTGGAGGAAGGGTGTGTGAGAGGGACTGCAGAGTCAGGGAGAGAAAATCAGATAAAAGAAAGGGTACAGGACAGTTATTCAGGCGAAGGGGAGGAGAGGAGGAGAACAGGGAAGAAGACACTGCACAGACAGGGAAGTTGGCCCATTCAGCAGACAGCAAGCAACCCACAGAGGGAACTACGGCTCCAGGAAGGTCGAAGGCAGGCAGTAATAAGGAGCACACAGTACGAGCTTTATCTAGCATTCTAGACCTCTATATCCAGATAATGAAGGTTAATTTTACAGATCCCTCAAGAATAATACAGATCTCTCAAGAATAATAAAATTAACTCAAATAAGATGCCTTGTTTACAGTTGATAATGAATCATGATGATATACTATTTTAAAAATTTCTACCAATTTAAGATTCTGTGTGTTTATTTGTATATGTATGTGATACATATAAAATTATTATTTTTAATATGTTTAATATTGGAACAGAGTCAGTGATCTTCATATTCTCTTCAAATATATAAAGAAATGTTACAAACACTGAGTAGACAAGAATTTTCTATTTATTGTTGTTTAAACTTGATGTAAGAAATTTGCTCCTTGTATATACAAGACATAAAAGAAAGCTGTTTTTATCTTCTGTCTTTTTAAAAAAATATTCACCTAAGACTGAATCATAAATGTAAAACATCTCTTATATCATCTGAGGGCTTCCAACTCTTCTTGAACTACACTTTATTGCAATTACTGTTTATGTTTTTCTTTTTTGAGATAATATATCAAACCAGGGTCAAGTGAAATTACAATGAGTTAGTTCTGTAAGTCTGACTTACACATTTCCAGCAACACCTGGGCTTACTTTCGGCAATGTCTAATGGTGAACCCACTCTGTGCTTCCAGTACTGGCTGCCTGTTTGAATCATCTAGAGCGCTTTTAATGTGACATATAAAGAAAGAGAGAAAATGATATTTTACTTTGTTTGAGAATACTGTTCCGAGAACAACTATAATTACAAAGTCGAGATACCAATTAGCAAGTTTAACCTCAAGCTCTACTATTTACCATTCCTGGCCTGTAGAATAAACTTTATTTTAGAAAATGTAACAGATGGATTGCTTGAATTATGATTTACTTATGCCAAGACCTAAAAGAAGCTTTTAAAACCCCAGAAGCTAATAATTCATACAATGATCTGTAGGGTACTGGATTAATAAAATTGAAACAAAAGTTATACTTTAGCTGTAAAATGTTATTTTATTAAACAAGGTTTGTCTATCTCAATGTTTTGTTGAAATATTTTAATTTCTTGTTATTAGATTGCCTTTTAATAAGATGACATAAAATGATTTGTAGGCATAAATATTTATGAGTAATTGGAAAAAAATACAACACAACTGGTCTTTCCAAAACTGTAGCTAATATTTCTAATTATTAAGATCATCTTGCCTATCCCCATGATCCCAGGAACTAGGCCCATCTCCATATACGAGGTACCAGACCCACTGCAGTGGACCTTGGTGCCAGGCCATTTCCTGTGGATTGAAGATCAGACCTATCTCATGAACTGAGGCTCTAGAGTTGTCACAGTGCCAGGCAGCCCACATGGACCGAGGCTCGAGGCCTACTTCATAACCAGGTTAGCCCCTGTGAACCCACACTTCAGATCTGCCCCTGTGAATGCAGGCTCCAGGCTTGCTCCTGAAAACCTAAGTACCATGTTCACTCCTGTGGAACAAGACACCAAGCCCATCCACCCACTGACCCATTCAGTAGGCTAGACCACCCAAACACTTCAGCAGCAAGTCAGCCTGCCTACCTGAGGATGCCATAGCTAGTCCCATTCATAGACCTCGATTGCTAGCTGGACCAGAATATTGGACAGGCTGATTGGTGAAGGACTTTTCCTACCAAAGCCAGTCAGCGAAGAATGGAAAGAGGTATGTTATAGACACCAACACAAGGTCATAGAAATCACATAATTCCTATGTGATAGGAAACATAACAGTGTCAAAGGACAAAATAATTGGTTAGAATTGGTAACCAATTCTAAAAAAAAAAAAAAAAACTATTAGCTTCCTAAGAATTCAAAATAACTATCTTAAAGAATCTCCCTGAACTACAATATAACACAGATAGACAGCCGAATCAGGAAAACAATACACAAAAGTAGAAGTTCAATAAAGAGAAACCATACAAAGAAGAACAAAACAGAAGTTTTGGGGCAGAAGAACATAATGACTGAATTGAAAATTTAATAGAGTGCTTTGACAGCAAGCTAAATGAAGCAGAATAAAGAATCAGTGATCTTGAATACAAGTCATTTGAAATAATACAACAGCGAAATAAAAAGAAATAATAATGTTAAAGAGTGAATATAACCTATGGGACGCCATCAAGTAAATCCATATACATGTTGTGGAAATCTCAGAAGGTTCAGAGAAAGAGGAATGGGTGGAAAGCTTAAAGAAATGACAGAAAACTCCCCAACTTTAGAGAGAGAAATAAACATACAGATCCATAAAGCCCAAAGAAAACCAAATATAGAGAGATCTTCTCTAAGCCACATTATCATCAAATTCTCAGAAGTCAAAGACAAAGAGAGAATTTTTAAAGCAGCAGGAAAAGAAAATGACTTATCATATAGAAGGGAATCTTTATAGGACTGTCAGCAGATTTCTCAGTAAAAGCCTTAAATAGATATGGAATGATATTTAAAGTACAGAAAGAGGGCCGGGCACGGTGGCTCACGCCTGTAATCCTAGCACTCTGGGAGGCTGAAGCAGGTGGATTGCTCAAGGTCAGGAGTTCGAAACCAGCCTGAGCAAGAGCAAGACCCCGTCTCTACTAAAAATAGAAAGAAATTAATTGGCCAACTAAAAATATATAGAAAAAATGAGCTGGGCATGGTGGCACATGCCTGTAGTCCCAACTACTTGGGAAGCTGAGGCAGGAGGATAGCCTGAGCCCAGGAGTTTGA
>CAUYRT010045414.1:0-50391 GCA_963574885.1 Lepilemur ruficaudatus
GTCTGGGGTCAGCACTGAGAAACTTCCTGATTTGTCGTCCAGCGCAGGAGCGCCTTGTCCATAGCTCATGGCCACATGGCTGGTGCCCTAACACTCCCCCATAGATAAGTATGAAACTCTGTGGTGACGCTGTGCTCTCCACAAGATGCCAGTGGTCACCAGGCGATTTCTGTGGCATGTGGTGATGCCGCCAAACTTCTCCAAACTCTCCCTGAGATTCCAAGATACCAATTTCCCTTATTTTCCTACCTCTCTGATTGTCCCTTGTCTGTCACCATTGCTACTTTTTCTTCCTCCTTCCTGTGAGTGTTGGGGGTGGGGTGGGCAGGAGCAATCTCCGCCCTGCAGTTTGTATTCCAGTTGTCCAAGGAATGTTTCCTTCAGCGCATCCAACTATAGCTTCCAAGTCCCCATGTTCATTTGCTCCTTAAAGATGTGTCATGCTCTTGCTGTGTCAGGTACTGTACACTGGGACCACATTTTATAAGACTTAGACCATGTGCCCAGGGAACTTCCTCCCAAACCCCACAGTAGGACACACTGAGGGGCTCCCCCATTCTTCACAGTCCTAGGCCTGAAGATGAGGGAGCTTCCTTTTGTGCTTCATTTTCCAGATTGCAAACATCCTGCCATTGGATTTTCCCTCAAAATATCCTGCATCCTTGAACTTCAGTCTATTATCCAATGTAGTGGGGCTCTTTCATGCTGCCAGAGAAGACGATTTGGATCTTGGCATCTCCCTGGTCTCCTTCCTTCCCATCTTTCCAGTTTGCCCCACTCCCCACCCCATGTTACCTACCTAACACTCCTGTGCACAGGTCCCCACTGCCATCCTGTCTCTCCCCCTCAGACACACACCCTAACGATGGATATCTGCTGTATGTCATGTTGAATCCTACAGCCTCTACTCGGCCTTCAGAGCCTTCTGCCCCTTTTTGTATTCACCTGCTGCTTCCATCAGGTGCATCTCTGCCCAACCCACCTGCCCTCTCCACCACAGCTGTACACCTTTGCTCACCCTGTTGCAACCTCCCTCTCCTGGGATGCCCCCTCCTCTCCTAGTGGCTTCCAGCCCCATTGCCCCAGCACAGCTCAAGTCCCATGTCCTCGACAAAGCCTTCTCCACCTGTTCACTCCTGTGCTCTCACCGTCCTACCTGCTTATTGATTGAGTCAGTATGATATCCTCTGGCCCTTCATTTCCAACTAAGTGAGAAACTGTCTGTCACCCTGCTCTGCATTCTGCATCCAGGCTAGCATCTTAGCTGCACATGTGCTGAGTGAATGAACAAGAGACTGGGCAATTAGTTCAGAGAAGTCCAGAAATCCTAATCCCAGGGTCAGCATGGAGTAAAATCTGAAATTAAATATGACAAAAAAATTAAAATAATTTTGTGATATTGGCGAGGGAAAAGTTTTCTTGAACAAGACTCCTAAGTGCCCAAATTATATGGCAAAAGAAAAAGAGTGTGACTACAAAATTAAGAATTTCTATTTAATGAAAAGATACTTAGGATAAAGTTAGTAGACTGATGACAGATTGGCTTAAGTTTGTCATCACATCCAAAACTCACAAGAGATAAACGTATGATGTCTGTTATTTGCCAGGCACGCTAAGTGTTCTATATGTTTTATTTAATTTAATCCTTATATATCTATGGTTGATTGTTTTTGCTGTTTTTGCTTATTATGGACAAGGAAGCTAAAGTATGTTGACGTGAAGAAACTTGCTCAAGATCACACAGTCAGTAAATGGAAGGGCCAGGCTGTGGCTCAGGCAGGCTGGCTCTAACGTCCCCTCATGCTGCTGGCTGCCTCCTTGCTTCTGCACTTTAAGGCAAGTCCCTGAAGGAGACACTTCCATGAATACTAAGTATATAAAAGAACCCTCAGATTCCTAAGAATCAGATAATCAGATCTGTGCCTATTAAAATAATGGGATATGCCTTGACAACCACCAGGTTGGCAAAAATTAAAATTTCATATAACACTGTTGCGCTGGCAGTATTTAATGAAAATGAGTGTGTATATTCACTGTGTCCAGCAATCCTGGAGGACATCCCCACGAAAGGCTTACACTGGGCATCAGGAGACCCTGCAAGGGTTCCATCACAGCTTGCTGGTGACAGCAGTCAAAGTGCCCATCCTTGGGGGAGTGGGTGGATATGACATGGTGGCTGCCACCTGTGGAGTGATGAGCAGCAGAGAGGAACAGTGAACGAGGCCCATGAACAAGTGCACATACACAGGTAGGTGGAAATGGTTGCCATTTATATAGATCAAAAATACATCATTCATGGACAATAGTATATACAGTCCTGCATCACAAAACAACAGGATACACTTTAAGAAATGTGTTGTTAGGAAATTTCCTCATTGTGTGAACACCATAGTGTACTTACACAAACCTAGATGGTGTAGCCTACTCCACACCCAGGTGTGTGGTACAGCCTATTGCTCCTAGGTTATAAACCTATACAGCATGTTACTGTTCTCAATATTGCAGGCAATTGTAACAAAATGGTAAATATTCATGTATCTAAACATAACTAAACATACAAAAGTACAGTAAAAATATGGTATAAAATATAAAAAATGGAGATATTGGCAGAGAACAAACAGCACTGTAAACGCTCAGAGCCTGGTTGAGGGAGTAGGTAGAGTTTCACTTCTCCTTCCCTCACTCCTCTGGTAGGCAGTGAGCCTCGGAGCTGCTGGAGAGCTTTCCTACCCTCATGAGCCCAAGAGATGCTGCTGCCACACCGAACTGGGAGCTTCTTGAAAATAGGGCATCGGGCTTCCAGCCCCTCCGGGGTCACTCCCCTTCACTGTGGTTCAGAGCTGAGACGGCAGGCTCCATACTACTTCTCCAGCGATAGTGTTCCTTTGTCTGCCCCATGGACCTCCAGCCTTTCAATTTTCGTGTCACCTGTTCCCACGAGACTCTTGCCTGGACTGCAGTGGGCCTTAGAGAATTTGTGTGATCCCAGAGCTTGGACATTCCGTGCAGGCTTCCTTCCAGGGAGAGGTCTGAGGAAGGCTGGAGTGCCAGGTCTCCTCCATTCTGACTCTTTTCCTCCCCCACCACTCCCCTGCCCACTGCAGCCAAGAGGGACGATTGAGCTGAGACTCTCAAAACTGGCTGTTTCCCCTCTGTTGGTGCACCCACAACCTTGAGATTTTCACAGAGAGTGGGGCACACACCTTTCCCCTTGAGGACCTGCAGTGGACCTAGGGGTGCTTGGTTTGGGAGCTTCCTGCCCACTTCCTGCAGCTCCTGGGAGCTGCTCCCTGGTGCTACCCAGTGAAGAGTTGACCCCAAAGCGGAGGGGCACTGAGCCTGTTTGAGCATACCACAGACAACTCAGGACCAGCATGCTTCTCCCTGGCACAGTCAGGAATTGAATTTGGGGTCCCCGGGGATAGGCAGAGGCAGGCAGGATCCTGTACCCTTAGTACTCAATTGGGTTGCTTGGGGACACAGAGGGGAGATTTAAGAACTAAAGTCGGGAGGCGAAGGAGCCCATGTGGGCTGAACTGAGAGGAGGGTGCGGTGTGGGTCTCAGCCTCAGTGAACTTGTGGAACACTCCTCCCCCCACAGAAAGCCTCACTTTCAGACTGTAGGGGGACCTTGGGAGGGAAGTTCCCAACCTGCGGCACCATTGTTGGTGCACTCAATGAGTCTTGGCTGCAGTTTGCAACAAGACATTGGAAGGAGACTCACAGGGCAGGGAAGGAGGTAGAAGACTTAAACCCACTCCCAATAGCCAGTCTGTGAATCCCAGATGGCCCCTCTCCCATTAGAAGACTTTCTGGTTTGGTGAGGGTGCTTCAGTCTTTTCCCAGTGGCTTCCCCCAGCAGCCTGAGAATAGACTTTTGATCTCTGCCAAGTCAGTTCTAGGACCTACCTCTGCAGAGCAGGCTTGCCCGACCCTGTTCCACCTAGCATCCCTCCTCCACTGATCTCTGCTGTAGTTGAGAACAAGGAATCCCCTGGGAGCTTCAGGTCCCCTCCCACTTCCTGGTGCATTTGAGAGCTTCTCTGGAGGAACTTTAGCTGGTCACAGGCCCCAAAGTGCAACACTGCAGCTGGCTCTTTCCTGCAAGAACCAGCTACAGAGATGGAGAACAACTTGTAGAGCTCATTACAGCATCTACTGACTCAATTGAACAGGGTGAGGCTGATTCTTACTCACAAGCATGACCTGCAATCTATGAGATTAATCTGGGTGCCCCAGTACAATTCACACTGCTTGAGGCAGGCAGTGGGGTGGAACGATAACAGACTAGAGGCAGCCCATGGGGACTCAGCTTTTAAGGAGAGGACTGAAAGTTGCAGGTGGCTTAAGCTGTGAGGAGTCTCCCTCCACCACTGTAGACCTCTGGACTGATCAGTGAGCTACTCAGAGCCTATGCAGGGACATTGCACTGGAGAGCAGGTGCAGCAGAGATATGGTGGCTGCCAATCCCAGGTTTCTGCAGATGACACCATCCTGAACACTCAGGTGCACAGCACAAGGTCTGCCTGGGACTCAGCTTTCCAGAAATAGCCTTTACATCACCCTGCTGGACAGGGAAAGGAGCAGATAGAACAGACATTCCCTTGTTCTGTGCCCTCTGACTGGGACCTGAGTGCCCCTCCCCCACAGCATGGGATCTGAGCAGAGGAGGAGCCTCAGACTCCACAAGCACCATGTAGGAAGCCTTGGTTGATTGGGTCAGCCAGACCTAGGCAGTGAGGAAACCTCAGCTGGCCAGAAGTCCTGGCCCACCTCTGTGGTCACTGGGCTGCTGGGGCAAACCCCTGCCTGCATGATTCTGCATCAGCAGTTTCCATGCCAGCAGAACAGCCCCCCACTTGTGTGGCTCTGCCCCCATGATAACCAGATCCAGCTGTGAGGCTGTCACTTCCCCTGGGCTAAAGGCTTTGCCCCTGTGGCCCCAGGACCTCCACTGGGCCTGAAACAACACCCCCAAAATCCCAGAGCTGTGCTTGAGCCCAAGACCCCACTCTGAGTCTCCATTACTGCTACTGGGCTGGCGGAACCATTCCAAGCTCCAACACTTCACAGGTCATGCCCCAGCCTTGAACAGCTATTACTCCAGGACCTGGTTCCAGCAAACTCCCACAGCCCAGTTACCCACAACCACTGCCTACATAGCATCATCCAGCTGCCACTGTCACTGCTGCTGGGTGACCCTGGACAGAGCAATTCCCCACAACAACAGCCTCAGTGAAGAGGGTCACATCCAGCCACCAGCTCAAACTTCTAACAATGATCAAGGGGGAGGGGAACAACCCTCCACCCTGCATGGAGGTCTCCATGCTTTTAGCCCTTCATTCTTCTTCCTCAGGGACACCTGCAATTTGTATATTAGTTCACTTCACTTCCAGCACCAGCTTAAACTGAGGCAATCATAGGCAATGGGTCAAAATAGAATAGCTGTTCTACCTGCTTTTGGTGCACCCACCCTTCACCTGATGGGTCAACATTCCAGAGTAGGCTCACGCCTGTAATCGTAGCACTCTGGGAGGCCGAAGCGGGCGGATTGCTCAAGGTCAGAAGTTCGAAACCAGCCTGAGCAAGAGCGAGACCCCGTCTCTACTAAAAATAGAAAGAAATTAATTGGCCAACTAAAAATATATAGAAAATATTAGCCAGGCATGGTGGCGCATTCCTGTAGTCCCAGCTACTCGGGAGGCTGAGGCAGAAGGATCGCTTGAGCCAGGAGTTTGAGGTTGCTGTGAGCTAGGCTGACGCCATGGCACTCTAGCCTGGGCAAGAGAGTGAGACTCTGTCTCAAAAAAAAAAAAAAAAAAAAATTCCGGAGTAGGACACAGAAGCTCCATCTAGGGTCTTCCCCTTCCCATAAATAAAAAGGAGAGTTCTTACCAAAAGAGAACAGATACTCTTGAAACCTATTAATTCAGAGCCAAATCAGAAGAAACCAGTGAAAGAACCCTGGCAACATGAAAAAACAAAACAGTTCGACACCCCCAAGGGATCACAATGGTGCCAGAGTAGTGGACTCCAATCACAAGAAAATTGCTGAAATGACGTAAATGGAACTTGAAATATGGATGGCAAGAAAGATGAATGGAATTGAAGACAAAGTTGAAAACCAACAAAAGAAGTCAAAAAATATTTTAGGAAACCAATGAAAAGTCGCTAAGGAGCTAGACAAAATAAGAAGGGATAAAATTGATTTTGGAGAAATGAAAAAGTCCTTTAGGGAATTTAAAAACATAGCAGAAAGCTTCAACAACAGACTAAACCAAGGAGAAGAAAGAATCTGAGCTTGAAGAAAAGGCTTTGAAGATAAGCAAGTCATTCAAAGAGGCAGAGAAGAGAATGAAAATGACTGGGAAATCACTGAGAGTGATATGGGACTATGTGAAGTGAACTAATATACAAATTGCAGGTGTCCCTGAGGAAGACGAATGAAGAGCTAAAAGCACGGAGAATCTGTTTGAGGGATATACTAAGGAAAACTTCCTTGGTATTGCCACAGAATCAGACATTCAAATGCAATATGGTCATTGAACACCAGGAAGATTCATAACAAATAGGACATCTCTGAGACACATAGCAATCAACCTGGCCAAAGTAAAAATGAGGCGAAAATTCTGCAAGAAGCAAGATGGAAACAACAACTAACCTAAAAACGAAAGCCCATGAGGCTAACTGCAGAATTCTCAGTGGAGAACTTACAAGCCAGAAGGAACTGGGGTCTCATCTTCAATCTTCTTAAACAGGACAACTGCCAGCCTAGAATTTTGTATCCTATAAAAATAAGTTTTACAATTGATGGAGATATTAAGTCTTTTCCAAACTAGCAAACACTGAGGGAATTTGTCATGACTAGACCTGCCCTGCAGGAAATACTCAGAACTAAATTATAAACAAATGAGTATAATAGATAACCACCAGTGTAAAATCCACCCCAAAAGTTGAAGTTCACAGCTCCTATAAAACAGTAGCATAAGAGAGCAAACAAAGCAATAAGGTACTACCCAACATGATGAACAGATCAGCATCACACATATCAGTTCTATTACTCAATATTAATGGTTTGAATGCTCCACTCAAAAGACATAGATTGGCTGAATGGATGAAAAAACACAACCCAACTATCTGCTGTCTCCAGGAAACACATCTAAACTACAAGAATACAAACAGACTCAATGTGAAAAGATGGGGAAAAAAATGTCATGCAAATGGAAACCAAAGGAGAGCAGATGTAGCCATTCTCGTAATAGATAACATTGACTTTAAATCAATAAAAGTAAAGAAAGACAAAGGTGGTCATTATATAATGGAAAAGGGAGCAATTCAATAAAAAGACATGACAACCATAAATATATATGCCTCTAACAAAAGATCTCCTAGATACATAAAGCAAATTCTACTAGAGCTATGCAAAGGAATAAATCTCAGCATCATAACTGCCAGGAACTTTAACACCCCACTGTCAGAGATGGACCAATCATCAAAGCAGAAGATAAATAAAGAAACTCTGGACTTAAATGGACTCTAAAACAAATGGACCTAACAGACATTTACAGAACATTCTACCCCAAAACTATTGAATATACATTCTTTTCATCAGCACATGGATAATTCTCCAAAACTGATCATATATTAGGCCACAAAACAGTTCTAAAATATTTCAAAAAAAAATAAAAATCATACCATGTATCTTCTTAGACCAAAATGGAACAAAATTAGAAATCAATCACAAAAGAAATAGTCAATTTTACACAAAGTCTTAGAAATTAAACCATCTGCTGCTGAATAATTATTGGGTCAAAAATGAAATTAAGATGGAAATCAAGATGTCTTGAACTGAAGGACAAAGGGGACACAAGCTATCAAGACTCAATCAGGACAAAACTGAAATACGAAAGAGACCAATAGTGAGCAGCAACATTAAAACAGTAATAAAAAGTATTCCAATTAAAAAAAAAAAAGCCTCAGACCAGATGGATTCACAACCGAATTTTATGAGACCTACAGAAAAAAACTGGTACCCATATTACAGAAATTATTCTATAACATAGAAAATGAGGGAATCCTCCCCAACTCATTCTGCAAAGCCATTTCCCCTGATACCAAAGCCATGAAAGGACACAACAGCAACAACAACAAAAAACCCATAGACCAATATCATTTATGAATATAGTTGCAAACATCCTCAGTAAAATACTAGCACACCAAATTCAATAGCACATCAAAAAAATAATCCACCATGACTAAATGGGTTTCATCCCAGGGATGCAAAGATGGGTCAACATACCACATAACCAGAAGCAAAAACAAAGATCATACGATGCATCTCAAAAGCATCTGACAAAATTCAGTACTCTTTCATGATAAAATCCCTCAACAAACTAGCCATAGAAGGAACATATTTCAAAATTATAAAAGTCATATATGGAAAACTCATAGCCAACATCATACTAAATCAGGAAAAGTTGAAAGCATTCCCCTTAAAAACTGGAATAAGACATGTGTGTCCATTGTTTCCACTTCCATTGAATATAGTGCTGGAAGTCCTAACCAGAAAAATCAGGCAAGAGAAAAAAATAAAGGGTATCTAAATCTGGAAATAGTAGGTCAAATTATCACTTTTCACTGATGATATGATCTTGTATCTAGAAAACCCCAAAGACTCCAACAATAGAGTCCTGGTATTGATAAACAAATTCAGCAAAGTCTCAGGATACAAAATCAATGTACACAAATCAGTAGCATTTCTAATAACAGTCAAGCTCAGAGTCAAATCAAAGACTCAATACCATTCACAATAGCCACAAAGAAAATAAAATACCTAAGAATATACTTAACCAAGGAAGTGAAAGATGTCTACAAGGAGAACCACAAAACACTGAAGAAGGAAATCACAGATGAGACTACAACTAGAAAAAACATACCATGCTCACGTTTAGGTAGAATCAACATTGTTAAAATGTCCATGCTGCCCAAAGTGATTTACAGATTCACTGTAATCCCTATGAAATACCACTGTCGTATTTCACAGATCTAGAAAAAATAATTCTATGGTTCATTTGGAGCCAGAAAAGAGCCTGAAGAGCCAAAGCAATCTTAAGCAAAAAGAAGAAATGTGGAGGCATCACAAGACTTCAAACTATATTATAAAGCTATTTTATAGAAAGCAAAACAGCATGGTATTGGTACAAAAATAGAGACATAGACCAATGGAACAGAATAGAGAACCCAGCTATATTAATAAAACCATCTACCTACAACCAACTGATTTTGACAAAGCAGGTCACAGCATACACTGGGGGAAAGAAGTCCTAGTCAATAAATGGTTCTGGGAAAATTGGATAGCCAGATGCAGAATAATGAAATAGGACCCTTACCTCTCACCACTCACAAAAATTAATTCATGATGGATAAAAGACTTAAAGGTAAGTCATGAAACCATAAAAATTCTAAAATGTAGGAAAAGCTCTTACGCATAATGGCCTAGGTAAAGAATTCATGACTAAGACCCTAAAGGCAATTATAGCAACAATGAAAATAAATAAATGAGATTTTATTAAATTAAAATGATTCTGCACAGCAAAGGAAATAACAGAATAGACAAAGATTGGGAGAAAATTTCACAAACTATATATCTGATAAAAAGCAAATATTCAGAATCTACAGAGAACTGAAACAAAAAACCAAGAATGAAACCAAACATGCCCATTAAAAAGTGGGCAAAAGACATGAACAGAGGTTTTTCAAAAGAACATGGAAAAATGGTTAAAAATATATTAAAACATGCTCAATGTCACTAATCATCAGGGAAATATAAATTAAAGCCACAATGAGATACATCTTTGCCCAGTTAGAATGGCTTTTATTAAAAAGTCCAAAAACAATAGATGCTGGCATGAACACAGAGAGAAAGGAAAGCTTGTACACTGTTGGTGGGACTACAAATTAGTATAACCTTTACGAAAAACAGTATAGCGATTTTTCAAAGAACTGAAAGTAGCCCTTCTGTTTGATCCAGTAATCCCACAACTGGGTATCTACCCAAAGGAAAAGAAGTCATTTTATTAAAAAGATACTGTTGGGAAATATGATTGAGGAATTAATGAAATGTGGCTCATAAGATCATTATTTTATTGTATCGCCCGATACTGCTATATTAAAGACAGAAACAGGAGTTTGCAGGGTTTTGCCCTGAAAGAATGTGTGAACTCAATGGTTCACTTATCAGAGGCTGTTATCATGGGAGAGCTCTCAAATCTCTGGTAGGGAAGTAATCCAAGGGACTTCCTGATTATCTCACTGTCGGCTTTTCTGTGCCTTCACAGGGAAGGTACGGTAAATATCTAGTCCGCAAGATGGGAGCCGGAGACAATGAGTGTACTTTGCTCTGAGACATGCCTCTCTGTCACAAACAACCTGTCTGTAGAAATTCAGGCTTCCTGTTCACTCCCGACTGACTGTCTAAGTCCACAATAACTACATCAAAGAAATATAGAGTCGCTACCTCTTTTATTATACTTCCATTAATTGATGACTACCTCTTAGAACTTAGAAGCTAGCCCCTAAAAGACTTTGTACCTGTTCGTTCACCTAGATAAAGACTTGTTAGTATCCCCTTGAAAGGACTTTTGACCCTAGCCCACTACCTGTGTAATCCTGTTCCCCTAGCAAATGTGTAACCCTGACAACTAATAATTGAGACCTGTGATTATAAAAACCTGTGTGAATCTAACCATGTTGCTAGATCATGCATGGAGACAATGATCTAGTCGCCTGAGTCCCCCGCTGTGATTATTCCGATCTTTTTATATAAAACTATAAACTATACCTTAGTCTCTGTGTATTCTTTTATTCTTTCTACTTCCTATCAATTTTCTTATCCTCTGTGGCGACCCCTATCTTAGAGACCTGGCTCCACTGGGAGGAGTAGCTGACCTCCTCGTGGGCCTGCCGCGCCCACGTCCCCTTCTCCCTTTGTCCTCCCTTTTCCCCCAACAACTGGCCTCTTAGCAGTGACCTCCCGTCTTGGGTGCATCTGTGAGTCCCCAGAAGGTGGTGGCCTTCCAGTTGCTCCCAAACCCGTCTGTGAGCTCCAGTTACCACACAGTGTCCTCCCCAGGCCCGGTCCCTCCTCACCAGCGTCTGCCACCTGCACAGCTGTGGGAGGCCAGCACCCACACCAGCCAAAGGCGGCAAAGCCCGGGGGCTGCGGGGGCTGGTTCCGCACAGGAGGGAGAGCAGCCCCTCAAGCCCACTCTCCCTCTGGCGCCCGGGCGTCGTACCCCAGCATGCGCACAGGCCTCGCAGTCTCTCATCACGCCTTGCTCACAAGTGTTCCCAACAAATCTTGTACCAAAAAGCCACCAGCACTGTCATCATACTAATGACATTTTATTTTTAAAAATAAAATTCATAATTTAAAAATATATACATCATCCACATGTCAATTTTTTTCTCTGGAAGCTTTAATTCGAAAAATGGTTGGACGTGGACACACAGGACCGCAGTGGCCTGCAGAAGGCAAATGAAGGGACCTGACCTCCCGGTGATTCTTATTCTAGAATCAGGTATGTGTTGAGAGCTTTGCTCCGCAGACTCTTCATCTCCTCGAGCACCTTTTCTCCCACCTTGTCCGCCTTCTCCGCTGCTTGTGCCTGGTCTTTCACTTCCCTGAGTGTCAAAAAACCCGACAAGGACACATGAGGGCACTTAATAAAACATGCAAGTTACCCACCAACACACAGCGCTGCTGCTGAAGGGTGAAGGAGTTATTTTTTTGATACATAAAGAAAGTTTTAACTATGCTTAGCAATAATTTAGTTACCAGCGCAAATACTCAGCTTGTAAGTGATCCAAACCTGGCTTCCGTCTCAGCCGCACAGTTTCTTAGCACAGGCAAGTCACCTACCTGTCCTGGGGCCCTGTTTCCTGACGCACAAAGGCTGTGATTCCTATCTGCCAGCAACATTGTGAAGGGAAATGGAATCATTCACAGAGATCCCAGCATGATGCCTGCTACGTGCTCCGTCAGCGTTAGCTGGTTTTCATCTTCATGAATGAGGGGGACACACACTATCTCTGACTCTGACACTGGCTCCAGACAGTGGGAACTGAGAGGGAGGGCCATGCACCTGGTCAAGTAGTAGCCAGTGTGGAACCAAGACCGATGCCAGGATGGCCATGGCTTGCCGGGTGCCACTTCAATCGATGTGGTGTGAAATGAGGCTGTCAATTGAGGGGCCCAATGCGGGTAGACAAAGGGTGGGAGATGGAGAGGATCTGGGCTTCTCAGGACCCAACTTGCCTACTAGTGGGCAGGGCCAAGTCTCCCTTAGGTGCAGAGGGAGACCCGGCCCAGAGGCTGTCACGTGTTGACCAGTGTTCATGGATCTGGCAGGAGATGATGAGTGTGTTGGTTGGAAGGACAGATGTCTCATCTAGACATTGTGAACTCAGATATATGAGCTGCCTGAGAGATAGGAGAATCCAACATAGAATTAAGTGCTTCTGAGACATTTTCTAAAGAGGGGTAAGCATGTAAAGTTTCCAGCAAATACCTGACAGTTTTGGAAAACCAGAAATACCTAAAAATGGACAATTAAAATGTTTCCTAGTGCACTAACTAAAGAAATTAATTGGAACCATCTTATGGAATCATGTCTAAAAATATACAGATCATTCATCCCTTTAAAGATATTAATGATTGAGTAATACCATGATAACCTAAGGAGTGTTGAATGATGTGTCAGCAACTAAAGTCACTCTCACAGTTTCTTGGACATTTCACAACATGATTCCCTTTAGCAGGTCCTGAGAGGGCCGGGACTGCTGTCCAGGCAGCGAAGAATCTCTCCAGGTAATTTCAGCCCCTGAGGGAGAGCAGATGGTTCTTTTGTATCCATAAAAATAAATGTTCGCTGGAAACGAAATAAATAGCAGTTGTCCTGGGGGAACTTAAACACCAGTTATGCGTTCTTTTCCTGTCTGTCCAAGCGCTGGCTGCGTGTGCATCTGACAGGAGGACTCTGTTGGCTTCTGGCTGAGGGGGAAGGAGGTGAGGAGAGAAGCAACTAAGAACAGAGAGCAAAAAACTGAGCATCAGGCAATGCTTCACACGAGCTGAAGAGAATTTTAGAATCAAATAACTTTTGAAAATGGTCTGTGGTCTAACATCAACTTGTTAGAATACTATGCAGCCAATAAAATGATAATTATATTAACAATTTTGACACGGGAAAAGTACACATAAAATAATTTTAACTGCAAAAGAGGTAAATTCCAAATGCCATGGGAATGTTTATTGCAAATGTGTGAAATTTATATATATATATTTTGAAAAATTAGAAGCTAATTTGGTGTGCAAGAAAATGTTTAGAATTTATTGTTAGTTTTTTTAGTCAAAATACATAAAAATGTAGCCAATATATATTGAAAAAGAAAAAAAAAGATATACCGCTTTGGGTGAATATATAAGGTAACATCAATTTTACTTAATAATGATTTGATATTCAAATGTCATTCAACATTAGCTACATAGTATAAACGTTGAAAACTCAAGTGAAAGAGAGAGTGGAGAGTTATATTGGATTTTACTCTGCCCTTAGGGCCATTCTACATCTAGGGGTAATTTTTGAAATAGAAAAAAAAAGTTTTTATTTAAAACCTTTAGTCAACTATTTCAAACTTGAAACAAAATCCAAAGTGCATCTACTTGTTGAGGTGCAAGAAGTTTTATCTGCTGTGTAGTATAATATGATACTTTAATGAGTTAATTAACTGATCAAAACACATGCTCACTGGAATTATACTTAAAATTTTTATTTCCTGAATTTTTTTCACCAGAAACTGCCAATCTATTCTCTGAGAAGCATTGGTTGCTGCAGGCCTCTGAAACTATCACAAACAAACCAGAGAAACCCCATACTGCTCTAAGACATGTGAGCGTTCCTTTCAGAAAAAGCAGGGCCACCCACAACACCCTAAACAAAGGTAGGAGACAAACAGAAAATGAATTTTTAGCATATATAAGAAAAGGTAATTATCCTTAATAAATGAGGGACTCCCACAAAAAAATATGAAAAACAGGCAAAATAGGCAAAACAATCTTCTCATAAAAGAAGATAGTTGATAAGGATAGGAGAACTTTTAATATCACTTGTAAACAATGAAATTAAAATTAAAACAATGACATGGTCTTTAAAAAAATCTGTCCTTGATAGAGATGGAAAAAAACATGATAATATTCCACGTTGTCTGGGGCATTTGAATGCAGGCAGTCCTAACCCCTGCTGGCAGTGGTTAATGCACTTTCTGGATGGCAATTAAACAATATGTGTCGAGAACTTAAAAAGCACGGTTGACCTAGAATTTCTCCTAAGGACACAGTCTGATAAGTGTGTAAGGAACTATGGCGCAAGGACGTTTGTTGCAGCACTATTAATAACAGCAAGACATTGAAAAGAGTTTACACGTTAATCAGTAGAGGGTTGGTTAAATAAATTAAGGTACATCTACTTAGTGAAATATAATGCATATTTATTTTTATAAATATGTGTTTATGATATGTTATTAAATAGAAGTATAGAAAACAAAACAATATGTACAGCATGATTTGATTTTCTTAAAACCATATATATATTTTTGAAAGACCATATATCAAAATGTATAAATTACTACCTTTGGGTGGTAGGATTATTGTTTTTATTTTATTTTTTTATATTTTTCTGTATTTTCTAATTTTTTAATAATAAAAAGGGCATTTTTAAAATAGAAGAGCAAAAAAGAAAGTACTATATACCTGGAATTTCAAACTTATAAACCATATGAACTATAAGTGGTTATTTGTATTACAAAAGTATTCTTCCAGACCAATGTTTTGGTTTTAATTTGCATGTCTTTCATTACAAATGAGGTTGAACACATTTTCCATGTTTATTGTCATGTCTTCAAAGCCAATGTTTAGAAGGATGATGCTTGCTTAGCTAGTTAGCTCTTGATGGAAAGAAGGAGGAAAGAGCATTTACTGAGCTCTAGTTCACATCAGGCAACTGCTAGATGCTTCCACACTTGCCATCCCATTCAGTCCTCACAACTGCCCTGGGAGAGAGATTTTCTGCATGTTACAGATGCAGAAACTGAGGAAACTGAGGCCCAGAGAAGATAAGTACAATGGCTTTGCTTGAGATCCACATGTGATAAATGGTGGAGCTGGGATTCAGCCCCAGGGGTTGCTCCAGAGCCTGGGTTCTTTATATTGAATGAAACTCAATCAACTATTTATAAAAAACAAACACGTGTCTGAAATTGATTGATAGACAAATGGAAAATTGATTTCAGTTTTTAAAGGCGTACTTGCCAACAACATTTCAGGGAGTGTAATTGTGCATCAGATAAAATACACATATAAATATATGAAGCATCAGAAATGTGCCTCTTTCAAAGATTGAGATATTTAGATTCAGACAGTGTGACAGTCCTGTACTCCATGTAGGACAAATTTTATTCAAGGCTACCTACTAAGAAGACCTAAAAGCATCCACTTACTTCTCCTTCTTGATATCCTTGTAGTCCAACATAGGGAATTCTGCTTGGATCATTTGTGGAGTCAATGTAACTTCTATATTCTGTTCACAGAGCTCACTGAAAAGTAATAAGATGTTTAGTGGGAACTGCTTTTCCTTCCCAACATAAAAATAGAATGAAATATTGTGATCACTTACGAGTTATGTGGTTCTTGTGGTATTCAACTTTAGTCCCATCTATTTTTGTTGAGTTTATGTTAAGAGAAGCATAAGGGTGATAAATTGTTTTCCACCAACAAACAATGGTAGGAATAGTGGTAGTTATTTATAATCATTGAAAAAACCCCAATTTTTAAAAATAGAGTTACAGAATTCATATTCCTTTCAGATGCATATGGAACATTTACCAAAACTGACCATATCTTGGGCTGTAAAGAAAGCCTGAAAGATTTCATAAGGTTGAAATCATTCAGAGTATGTTCTCTGGCCACAATGAAATTATAATAGAAATCAATAGCGAAAAAGATAACTAGAGTCCACAATTGCATTTCTTTAAAATTAAACAATATATTTCTAAATAGCCCACTGATGAAAGAAGAATTAAAGGGATCTAGGTTATTTTTTATCTTTTTGTGGTCTGCTATCCCCTAGACCAGGGATCAGCAAACTTTTCCTATAGAGACTTCGTGGGTCATATGGTCTCCGTTACAGCTACTCAACTCTGCTATTGCAGCATGAAAAGAATCATAGAAAATATGTAAGTGAATGGATTTGGATGTGTTACAATAAAACTTTATTTACAAACACAGGTGGTGGGCCAGATTTGGCTGTGGGCCATAGTTTGCCAACCTCTTGTTTAGAGCTTTGTTGTTTGATGGTTCAGGCTAGATCACTGCATGTTGGGGTTTCAGCTGGAGTAAAATGAGAAGGAAGAGTGTGGAGAGACACATTCACTCTGTTAAGAGTCCTGACCTCAGACGTGAAATATATCTCATCTGGTTACATCCCACTGACAACTTAACTGCAAGGAAGGCTGGGAAATTTAGCCTCTAGTTTCAAAGACTGTGACTTTAAAAGAAGAGGACAATAAATTTTTTGACAGTAGCCATCTCTGCCATACTCAGTTAAAGAGAGATGCTTCAAGATCAACGAAGGCAACAAAGCCTTCAAAGTTTGGAATTAAAAACAGGAACACTTTATTCAGCAGCAATATATATAAACAGAGGTGGGCACGACAGATATTGTTAAGAAAAATACCCCCGAAATCTGCAAAAAGTTGTTCTAGCCCCATAAGATTGAAAGCTTTACTGAGTAGCTGCTATATGCTGGTGCTTTGCAAACTTTATCTTCCCATTAGCAGTTTCCTCATCTCTAAAGTGTGCAAAATAATAAGACCTCATCATGGGAATTAAATGAGACTGCTTGCAAAGCACGGCCGAAACACATTTAGAGCTCAGTGAGTGTTTGTTATTATGATTACCATCCTCATCAGCATCCTCATCTCCTTTAATTCTGATGACCCCCTATGAAGTAGGTACTATTATTCCCATTTCAAAGATATGGAGAATAAGTCACAATAGTGTGCACATTAAGTGCTGAATGGAGGAGTGGTTGGCTGTTTTGGTTTGCTGAGCATCTCCCCAGTGGGCCCAGCCAGCCAGGACATGGAGCAAATGTGTGTCATTCCACCCTGGCGGCAGCACTCCCAAGAAATGCTCTCATGCAGTGGTTTGAGTAGAAAGCGCTTCACCCTTCCTTTTCAGATCTGGATTGCAAGCTTTAGATGCCCAAGTATTGCCAAGTATCACTGCATGTCACGGGACTTAGAAGGACTGGATATTTGCCTCAGATATTTAGGATTACACTAATTAATTAATTATGTGTAAAAATGCACTGAAAGTATCAATATAGTATGTGTTTACAAAAAAGAAAGAAATAGAAACAGTAAACAACAAATACATATTTTTGAGTATATACGTTGTAAAAGATGCTGTAGCCTGGTAAGTAATAAACTGTTTCCTATGGTCACAGAGCAGGCTGGCAGTGATCCTCCTCTCACCACAACAGTGATGAATTGTTATCAGTGCTTGGTATGCCATCACAACTGATGGCATAATTTCGAATATGAAAGTTTGGATTTATTAAGAATGAAAAAACATTTTTGAACAATGGAGCTAAGAAGTGCAAATCAGCAAGGATACTGCAGGAGGACAGGGCCATCGCCTTGGTTGACCTGGTATCTCCCCCTTTTGCTTGCAATTCTCAGGCAGAATATACTGAGCACACAATATCCTGAGATAAGGAGGGGATGTCCAGAACATAAGGAGGACAAGGAGGATAAGGAGGCTGTGTCCTTGCTCCTCCTGGGATAGCATGTTCTGCAATGCTTGAGCTCAGTGATCCCTGTGACACTCAGGGTATAAAACCCCAAGTGGAGCCTTTGGGGTCCCTAAGCTGTGGTGCGATGTGTGGCATACACAGACGAGACTGCATCTGTTCTGGGCCATTTTCCTGAGCCTTGGAGGACTGGCTCACCCCGAATCCTAGGCTTCTGCTTATCTTTGCTGCCTGTCTGTGAGTAATAGATCTGCTCTGCCTGACTTATTGTGCCTGTGCTCTGTCTCACCAGAATAGGCCTAGGAACATTTGCAGATGCCAAAGAAACAGTCAGAAAAATATATCGACAAATGCAGATGCTTCTCGACTTATAATGGGATTACATCCTGATAAACCCATTTTGAGGTGACAATATTGTAAGTTGAAAATGCATTTTTGATTTATTAAGTTTCCAACTCACAATGGATTTATCCAGACGAAACCCCATTGTGAGTCGAGGAGTGTACTGAGTGAGTATCGTTTTCACACCATCATAAAGTTGAAAAATCCTAAGTCAATCCACCGTAAATCAGGGACCGTTTGTAGTTTCTATAATATTTTGATTAGTGACAGAAGCTAAATAACGAGAGCTTCATTTGTGAAATGAGCAAGGACTGTATAGGCAGAATCCACTCAAGAGTCCTATCTCAAATGAAAACGAAGACATCCACCTTGCCACAGAGATACAGTAATGCTTCAGAACACTTTCTTTTACCCCTCAAATGCAGGCACAATCAGGCAGGCACAGGACTCGGTGCTTGGCCTGAACCAGACTCCTCATGCCTACACTTTACGTCAGTCAAACAGACGCATGCAGGGGCATTTGGCTTTTGGTAAACAGCCACGCTGGGCATGTGTGTTTCTGGCTTCTCACTCACCCCTTTTCCTATTTCTCTTGGCCTCCCCACTGGACTAAGAATCCCCCATTTCCACCATCTCTCCTGCCTCCCAAACCTCAACTTTAAGAAGGCTCTGAGGGTCTTATGCTGAGTTATAAGTAAGACTCAAAATGTTCCCACCCAGAGCCATTTGGGCTTTAATAGGGACAAAGCCCAAAGCTAAAGGAAAGGGTCTTCGGTAACAGAAGCTCAGGAAATAGAGTGAGGGAGTAACTGTGGGGCTAAGGGTCTTCCTGATGCACCTGGGATCTTTCCATGTAAGGCTGGCGGCCCTCTTTGTGCTGTACGCCAACTCTGCTGTCACAGACACAGCAATACATCCGAGTGTTCCTCTACACCCCCAAGGATATTAAAAATCAAAATTTAAAGATATCAGAAACATTTATTCATCTTTTATTCTTTTGGTATAACACTGGACGAAAGGAAACCTCTTGGCTCATGACTATCTCTTCATTTGATATTTTGGAAATCTAACCATGTATCTTCTTTCGTTTTCATTTTCTCACTTTGTTACTGCTGGGTGATATATTTTGCTCAAAAGTGAGTTGCTGTTTGCCTACCAAGTGTCAGATAGTGGGCTAGGGGTTTGGAATATCAAGGTCATCAATAATAACAGCTAAAGGTGGAGAAAAATACTACACAAAAGTAAACTATATAAAAAATAGTAATGGCTCCAATGATCAAGACCTTACCATGTGCCAGGCACCTGACTCAACGCTTGACACATATTTACTCATTTGCTTTTCGCAGCTACTCATGAGAGGGTCCTGGGGTTACCCCATTTTAAAGGTGAGGACATGGAGGCGAAGTCACTTGCACAAGGTGTATTAAAAGTGGGTGGCAGGATGGAGGGTTTGAGCCCACAGCCCACACCCTTTATCACTATGCTATTAAACATCTTGGGTGCCCTACAAGCATTCTGATGGAATCTAATTTTAAGGAAAGATGAGTATGTATGAAACTTTACGCTATGGTGGATAATCAAACTAGAAAACGTTAAATGGATTTTACTTTTGCCTAGTAGAAAAGTATCCGCTAAATCGTATAGAACTTCTAATTCTCTCTCTGAAATTATGTGGTGATGTAATAAATAGCTAAGCATATTTTTACAAAGGAGAAAGTAGTGACTGTGATCTAGAGGCATCTGCACGGGGGGCAAGGGCAGGTGATGCAGCTGGGTTCACATGTGCGCTGGGCGTTCAGATGCCACACGCTGGGGAGCTCACCACGGAGAAGCAGCCCTGCGAGAAGGGCACATGCTCTTCGCGACTCAGATTCCCAGTTCTTGGGTCTGCTGGTTCTCCAGCCGTCGGGTTTAAATGGGCACAGGGAGAAGAGATTCATGGACACATTTTCATTGGTTGGATACTGATCGGTAAAATTAAAAGCAAGTGCCTTGCTTTTGGGCTTATATTTCTTTTTGCCTATCCAAATCTTACCCATCTTTCATGTTCTAACCCAAGTCCACGTGACCACTAAAGCCTCCCAAGCCCATCTGGCACCACCTCTGATCTCTCCACCCTTGAGCTCCTGGAGCACTTAAAGATCAGTAGATTGTGGAGCTTAGAGACTGCAATTCTCCACCATGAACTTAACATCTCATCTTGGTGGTGACGTGGTTGGGTTATCTTCTCATTTGAGTTGCAAGCTCAAGCACTGTGTGCTCTTTTGAAATCCCTCCCAGCACTGCACATATTTTTGGACAACAGACCACATTAGAGACCAAAGGCAAAAAAAAAAAAATACCGTTCAACTGTTTCTAGTCTGTCTTCTTCTGGTAAGGCAGCAAGAAGGGCAGGGACTTCTGCGGGAAGCATAACCGAATTGAGGGAATCACAGCTGTGGAAAAATCGTACAGGCAGTCAAGGATTAGTGATCACATTAGAAGTCTTGGGGTCTTTACGTAATTTTCTGAGGCACTTTTATTTCACCACTGATGAGGCTTCTACTACTCTGTCCTCCCTCCTTCCTGAAAACACGCTCATGGTTCCTGGGAGGCAAAGGCTGGGGGTGCAATAGGCCCTGGCCCAACCCAGGAGAACCTTGCCAAATAAGACATTTTCTGGAGTCTAAAAATAGAATCATAGATTTTTCACTTGGTAGTGTCTAAAATCGTATTATGTCCTGGCTTGGGCATGGTTTACTTTTGTGCTGGGTATTTTTTTCCCCACCTTTATACTCTTCCTTAGTCATTCTATTCAATTTTAAAACTTCCTCCCATCCTCTTACACACTGTTTGGTATTATAACTTCAGAGCCTGGGCCCCCACACCCAGAGTTAGCCCTATTTACTGACTTTACGACAAAGAATCCAGGTTCCATTTGAAAATTCTACTGAAGCTTTAGAACATGTGTAGTCAGAGGGGAGTCCTGCTAAGAGGAGGGACTGAGAAGTCAGAGGCTGGACCACTCTCCCGAGATCAGACTGGTCTGGGAAGATGAAACGGCAACAACCAAGTTTTTCATGAAACAAAACTAACCCAGTGTTTAAATTCCGAGATCATCTTCCTCAAACATTTTGTGTCAATTTGTTCTTTTAAAATTGAAATGGTGATGACAGTAGATGGTGGTTGAGCATTTTATTTGTTTTGTTTTGTTTTAATGTCCTTACTTGACAAAGTAAAGCTCTGACAATCCCAAGTCAGTTCCCAAAATTCTTCCGGACATTTCATTCACTTATAAAATCTGAACGTCTAGGAACTACTGGATTAGATAATTTCTTCAGCTGCTGTTGACACTCAGATTTTATGGAAGTACATAGTGACTTGACAAATTCTCGCTGAATTTACCAAAGAGTAAAGAAATTAATGAGCTGCTTCAATGATTATGAACACAAAAATGACTTGAAATAGATAAACAGCAAATAACTATGTTGCATGGTTTAACAATAAGATAACTCTTAGGGGCAAAAGATATAAGGGAAACCTCATAAGTAATAGGATGTGATTTACTCAAGTGAAATGGCTGCAAAATTGAAATATAATTAATGAAATGGTAGGAATTTGCTATAGACTGAATTTTGTGTCCCCCCCAAAATTCACATACTGGAGTCTAAGCCCCAGTGTTATGGTATTTGGAGATGAAGCCTTTGGGAGGTGATTAGGTCATGAGTGTGAGGCCCTCATGAATGGGATTGGTGCCCTATACAAGAAGCCCAAGAGAGCTCCATTCCCCGTTCTGCCATGTGAGGACACAGTGAGAAGACAACCATATATGAACCAGGAAGCGAGGCCTCACCAGACCCCACATCTGCTGATGCCTTGATCTTCAACTTCCCAGCCTCCAGAACTGTGAGAAATAAATTTCTGTTGTTTATAAATTACCCAGTCTGTGGCATTTTGTCATAGCAGCCTGAATAAGCCAAGACAGACCTTAAAAAAAGAATTATCCTTCTTTTCTGTTTTTAGAAATAAAAGCAAGACCTAGAATCTTACATCCAGTGGAAATCCACGATAAGGAAATACAGAATCCTTTCTTGATTTTATGCGCTGTTAAGCAACTGCAGTTTATTTTGGAACACACTGGCCCAACAGAGCACTCAGGCATAGAAGCTGAAGTAACAACTCATGGTTGGGAAGTTTTCTGTAATTCATGTAGAATTCATGTTTAATTCACGGTGGAATAAGCCCAAGGTAGCTGCACTCTGACTGCTTGTTGAAAGAACAGCCTTGGGAGATTTTTCCAAGGACATTGCTCTGAAAAAAAAATAGGATGCTTTTTCTTACTTCTTGAGACCTGTACGTGCTGACAGTGGGTGCACACAGGCAGCAGGTCGCCCCTTCCCGCCCTTCCTTATTTTGCCTATGCAGTCTCCAGGCAGCACCCCAAACTCATCTCAGAAACCAGTTTACTGGACACATGGGTCAATTCTGATGTGTCCTCGCCACCTCCCCCCCAGCAAAATGAGGCAGTTTATCAAAATGGTGACGGAGCATTGCCATCTGGTGGCAACAGAGTGACTGCAAGGTTCAGTGGACAGGCATGGAGGGTGGAAGAGAAGGAAGCATTACTATGCATGCACCACGCTTGATGCTAGATGCATAATTATTTTGCTTTAATCCTCAAAGTGACCCTGTGAGGACTCCATCATCGCCTCTGTTTCACACACACACGAGGAAATTAATGCTCAAAGGGCTTCAGTAATAAGTAACTTGCCAAAGGGCAGAGAGTGGCAACACGGCTGGGAAGCAATGGAGGTGGGACTTTCCAACAAGAAAGCTTTCTTTCTCTCTACAATGCCTCTTTCCCCTGATTGTGGGTGGAGATTTTAGAAGTAAGCTAAAAATGAAGAACAAGGATGCTGACTTTATTTCCAGAAGGCAACGTGGTGGATGAGATGTGGATGAACTAATAGGAAAGGAACTAACATTTTTGAGCCCTGTCACGTCCCCAATCCCATGCTGGGTGCTTTGTGTTTATGTCATGCTAATCTCCAGGCAGAGGAGAGCAGCTGCGGAACACTAAGGAAATAACCCACAGGGACGGCACGCGGTAAAGACTCTGACGGACAGCTGCGCTCGGCTTAGCTCAGGAAGCGCTTCTCCGGGAAGCTCCTCAATGAAAGCAATGAAGGAGGAAGCCACATTAAGTGTTCTAGGGTCACAAATTGGATTCCAACTGTCTCCTCAAATACCTGGGGAGGGCTGGTGGGTGGGTAGTGTATGTGCAGTACACCAGGTGAGTTCTTGTGCTCCTGTCAAAGTTAAAATGTCAAGGCTCTCAGGACCTTCACAACAAGTCAGCCCCTTGTCTTACTGACAAGAGGATAGGGCTGTGAGAGTGGCTGAGGCCATGTAGCAGCTCCTGGTGGTCGTGTGGCACTCCTGCTGGGTTTCTGAATCAGAGGACCCGGGATCTACTAGTGGGAAGATCACCTGCTGATCTTGGTTGGTGGCAAAGCTCAGGTGTCCTGGCCACTCTTGGGGCCATGACAGCGCTCTGCCACCCGGGTGTGGGCCTCATTCTGGATCAGAGGATTTGAACAAAAGGTGACAGCTGAGGACAATCATTTTGAGACACTAGTCACATTTGCTCTCCAATAGCTTGTTTAGATATATGGGCAATGGACTGAAGAAGCAAATTCAAAGTCAAGGGCTCGGGAGTGGGCTACTGACCAGGCAGAGTCTAAAGAAAAGGCACCAGGCTACTTGTTTTATATCTTAGGGCTCTGAAGAGTATTAAATAAGCAAATTGGCAAAAATGTAGTTACTCTACATTTCTTCTTTCGTCGTCTGGCAATATTCTCATCTACAGTTCTGTGTCTGGAGCTGAGCTACAGGCCCTGCCTGGTGTCTGTGTGAGGACGCCATGGGGCACATGGTGAGTGCCAGGCTGTGACACGAGCGAGAGGTGGATCCTTTGGAATTGGATCTGGAGGCTGCAGAAGGTAACTTTGGCAATCAAAACATTTTAAAGATTGGCCATGAATATTTCAGCTGAATTATACGTATTGGTTGTCTACTTTTACTCAAGTATTGCCAATTAGCCACCTATGACATTATTTTTTTAAAAAGTTTATCTCAATTATGATAATTTCAAAATACGAAAATTGCTTGTATATTACCGCATTTCTCTGACTAGCAAACTTCCCTCATGCTTTAGAAGTATGGTTTGGAAAAAAAAAGTATGGTTTGGCCCGGTGCAGTGGCTCAGCCTGTATTCCCAGCACTTTGGGAGGCCGAGGCGGGAGTTCGACATCAGTCGGAGCAAGAGCAAGACCCCATCTCTACAAAAAATAGAAAAATTAGCTGGGTGTGGTGGTGTGTGCCTCTAGTCCCAGCTACTCGGGAGACTGAGAAAGGAGGATCCCTTGAGCCCAGGAGTTTGAGGCTGCAGTGAGCTACAATGATGCCACGGCACTCTAGCCTGGGCGACAGAGTGAGACCCTGTCTGAAAAAAAAATAAAAAAAGTATGGTTTGACATATTATTGGCATTTAACTTTTGGGGATCATTGCCTCCGTAATCTGGGGCAAACACGCCTGGTGGGACAAACAGGTGAGCCGTGCTTACCTCTGCGCGGCCTCCGTCTTGGAGGTGTAGGGCATGGAGGAGAACACCAGGGACTGGAACTTCTTCCAGTGCATTACGCCAGGAATGATGTCCTGTAACGAAAGCCGGCGCAGGGCTACTACACGGAAAGGAACTGTTCGGTGCGGTAAAGTCTAGAAAGGACTTCTGTTTCGTTCAACTGACTCTTTTTCAGTCTTAAAAGTTTAGCTCCAATATTCATAGTTCCATTAAGATTGACTGAATTTTTCTGAGGCAAAAGGCAATTGGTCCGGCAAAGGGCATTAAACAACAACACAACCCAGAACTGGACGCTAAGGAGAGGGTATTTCCTTGGCTTCTATAGGTGCACAAGCAGCCCGTCCTCGGGCGGGGCGGAGGGCAGATGCGCACGCACAGTCTGTTTTGATTGCTGTGAATGGGACACTAATGCGACACTCAGAGGGGCTGGCAGTTCGTGAATGGCGCTCCAGGCAGGGGAACCACGTGTGTGCCATGTGGATGGAGAATGCTGCCAGGAGGCCACCCGGCGGAGCGCAGGGTGTGATGGGGTTGGCAGGAATGCGGCAGGAGAGGCAGGTCACAGGGCCTTGTGGGCCAAGCCGATGAGCTGGAGCTGCTCCCGCAGGCAGTAGGACACCCTGGGGGCTTTGGAGCAGGGAACGAAACGATGGGGTGTGTGTCTAGGAAGACTGCGGTGGAGGGCTGGCCGCAGCAGGGGTGGGCCGTGGGGCAGACTGGGAGAGACGTGCGCGCCGCTCAAGAGGCAGACGCGACAACCGGCGGTGGTTAGAGGTGGCGAGTGAGGGAGACGGAGTGATCCAGGACCACATGGGTAACTGCACCAGTCCACAGAACAAAAAGGCAAGTCGGTGGCACAGGAAGAGGGGACAGTTTGGGGTGTGGTGGGCAGAAGTGAGGAGAGACGATGAGCTGAGTTAGGGAAGTACTGAGTTGGAAGGGCCTTAATCCTCGAGAGGTGCTGTGAGGTATTCAGGTCAGGTTGGTCACCTGGGGGGAGAAGGAATTCTTGGAGCCCCTTCTTTACTGTGCATGTGTCATGTCGCCCATTCTGATGTTTCTACACTTGCTGGGGCCACAGGAAGAGGAGGTCAGACCACAGGGTTATGCACACCATGTGACCATTTTTACATGGTTGAAATACGAACATTAGGCATGGCCTTCAAGTGGAAACGAGAGTGAGAATGCTGGAAACAGGGCAGCAGGCAGCCCGGGAAGGGGTGTGGACAGGGCAAGGCCATGTCAAGTCTCCACCATACCCCTTTAGGGCTGGCGGTACAAAGGCTGTTGTGCCCACTCTCGTTCTGCAGCTATGTCTGAAAACCTCTGTCCAGCCGTGACCCTCTGTCTTCATCCCCTGCCCCTCCCTGCAGCCCAGGGCCAGCTCTGCCAGTGAGGCTGGTGATGACATTACCGTGTGATGGAGAAACTGCTTTTGGGTGAGAGAAATGCTGGACCCACTGTGGGACTCTTTGGTGAACTTGTACTTGGGGTGAGAGCATAGATGGTAATCTATCAACGTTTCCACATAGGTCAGAGGGTGCATTACAGCAAATAATCCTGGGCTGGGATTCTGCAGAAGAGAGGAAAGAGAAGATTCTTTTTTGTTTAGCAGTTTCAAAGCCAGGCATAGGACACGCGTCAGCTGCTGCTCTCTCCGGCTCCCACTAGCACTAACATTCTGCGATTCCATGTCAGCTCGTCTGGAAAAGAGAGCAGGACAGCAGAGGTGTCTTCAAGTTGGTAGTATTTTAAAATATCACACTCATTCATAAATGTCTCTTTTTTGGTTTAAGAGCTTCACTACAAACCGTATGGATTTCCTAAGCTCTCATGAAAACAAGTTTAACTGAAATCATAGCTCAAAATGGCTTCAAGTATTTATTTCTAATTTTGATGAATTAGGAGGAATTATAAAATAAGCAACTGGTTTTAAAAATCCAATAAGCTTCTGGTTTTGAAAACAAAAATAGCCCTTTAAAAATTACTTTAAAGAGAAGGCAAAAAAAGAGGATGACATTTGATATATCAGGAAATGTCAACATTTAACTTTGTTTTGGTAATGTGTTTAATTCAGGAAGGCTCCATTTGGATGCAGTATCTGGTTTTAAGGGAGGTTGTTTTTTACTAATTGTCCAGCAGAACTAATGGAGACACAGAGAAATTATATTAAAATACTAAAATATAAAGCCTTTTAATGTTCTTTCCAGGGCTTGCATAACAAAACCCTACTCTTGTCCCAAACAACAACGTAGATTCTTTCCCTCACAGTTATTTAATCTCAGATGTTTAAAAACCACTAACCTGAGATTTTGTTCTTTTTGTTTGTTTCTATGATTTTTTTTAACAATTAAAGAAAACATAGGCTGGGCGCAGTGGCTCACACCTGTAATCCTAGCACTCTGGGAGGCTGAGGCGGGAGGATCGCTCAAGGTCAGGAGTTTGAAACCAGCCTGAGCAAGAGCGAGACCCCATCTCTACTAAAAATAGAAAGAAATTAATTGGCCAACTAAAAGTATATAGAAAAAATTAGCTGCGCATGGTGGTGCATGCCTGTTGTCTCAGCTACTTGGGAGGCTGAGGCAGAAGGATCGCTTGAGCCCAGGAGTCTGAGGTTGCTGTGAGCTAGGCTGATGCCATGGCACTCTAGCCTGGGCAAATGAGTCAGACTCTGTCTAAAAAAAAAAAAAAAAAAAAAAAAGAAAAAACACAACTCCTCTTGGCTTATGAAACCCAATCTTACTGCCTAGAAACAAATGTCCCCCCTACCCCCCCACAATTTAAATGACATGCAGCTAGATGGGTGAGGCATTCTAGCACCCAGCTGCAATGAGTGGGAGGACCCAGAGTGGTGTGTTGGTAAGTCAAGAAGGCTGGAAAGCCTGGAAGCTGTTAGTGCAGAGGCTACCTGCAGTGAGGGTCAGGATCAGGGCCTGGGGGAGAGGTGGGGAGTGGGCAAAGAGGCAGTAACGCCAGCAGTAATGTAGAAACAAGCACACCCCCCACCAGCATGCTACAGTTGAGGCAAGATCTGGGGTACGTATGGGAGCAGTGATGGGAGCAAAGGTGCACACCACCAGGGGAGTGGGAAATTGCCTGTGTGGCCTTCAGGAGTGTCTTCTACTCTGGTTGACCGAGGACACGTAAGGTCACTACGGGGCCAGTTCTCTTGGTCCGCCTTGGGCCAAGTGCAGTGAATGCAGTCTTTTTGGAAAAGGCAACAACACTCTCTCCAGTAGTTGTCCTACTTCAGATCCCCATGGCTACCAGACTAAGCGGTCCGAGGGATCACCCCACAGTGATTTTAATTTTAATTTTCCTCATATTAACGTATGCAGTGGAAGTGGCTCACCCATGCTGCAAGGATTTGCGACGAAAAGCAATGGGCTCCCACAGGCCTTCCTGTCCCCAGGCACACATCCCAGAGGCTGTTTCTTTCCATTATTTTTGGATTTTGTGACTCTAATGGCCACTACCCTAACTCTAAATAGTACGCTTAGTCCTCCATTCCTTGGTTCTCAACCTCAGACAGTATCTACGGGCTTGTTACAACGCAAGATAAGGATTTTGCTCATGCACACTAATGCTCCTTCCAAACTTCTTCCTTTCAATTTTGAAAATTACATTTTTCTTTTTAGAGCAATTTATTTAATACATTGTTCTGTTGCTGGTTATCTTTATGACTTGAAATGATGCACTTATACCTCTATCTCTTGTTTGATCATCTTTAGTTTTCAGCTCCTTTCAGGTGAAATGAAAACACTGTCGTTCCTACACTTTCCTGTACCTTTCCTTCTCTCTTTCACAATTCCACTTTTATGTTACTGAGGTTGTTAACATTCACAGTCTGGAATCACAACCAAAGCCTTCGTGCAGTGTTCACAGTTTGTCTCTGAAAGTTGAAAACTAACACATAGCATTTACTTTGTCTTAACTGTATGAATACACTTCTCTGCCAGGCCAATTAGAGGCTTGAATTATAGGGGTGTGTGTGTGTGTGTGTGTGTGAAGGTTCAATATCATGACCTGTGAGTCACTGTTAGAGAAGAGTGCTAGTATCAAGGCCAAATGGATTATACTTTTTAATTTGTCATTAACTCTTAATTATGTGACAAATTTTAATTTGGTTTCCTATTTGGAGCACATATTGATTTTTAGTTGATTTTTTCCCCCTGGAGTTTATAATTGCCTTTTCTTTTGCTTGATGTGCCTTTATAAAATCTTTGAGTGCTTCCATCCTCAACTCCACTGTCAGTGCCTGGAGTCCACCCTTTCCCAGACACCTGTCTCCCAGAGCCCTCCACCTTCCCTCCTTTAGGCTGAATGCAACAGAGATCACGCAGTGCTTCACCGTAGTGCCTCAGTGGTGGTAACCAGCACAGTATTTCTTTCCTCTTCTTTTTTTCTCTTTTCTTAAGGTCTCCTAATTCTTCATTTTACTGCTGTATTGATGTATAATTGATATACAATAAACTACGTATGTTTAAAGTATGTAATTTGATATATTTTGACATGTTACACCTGCAAAACCATCGCTACCATAAAAAGAATGAACATTTCCATCACCCCAAAGAATTATCTTGTGTCCTTTGTCATCCCTCCAGATTTCTTTTACTCAGCATAGTTATTTTGAGAATCATCCATGTTGTTACATATATCAAGAGTTCATTCTTTTCTGTTACTGAAGACTATTCCATTGTGTGGTTATACAGCAATTTGTTTATCCATTAATCTATTGACGGACACTTTTTCCAGTTTTGGGAACATGAAACTGCTATGAATATTCTTGCAAAAGTCTTACGATTCCATCTATCTTGGGTTAATACCTAGGAGTGGAATGGTTGGAGCATATGGTGGTGGGTGTATGTTTACTACTAACTTTGTAACTTTGTAAAAAACTGCCAAACTGTTTTCCAAAGTAGTTGTACCATTTTATATTCCCACCAGCAATCTTTTTAATTTTAGATATTCTAACAGAGGGATCTCATTGTGGTTTTAATTTTCATTTTGTTAATGATGCATTTTGCATTATTATATACATATTTGCCATTTGTATATATTCTTTGGTGAAGTGTCTGTTCAAATCTTTTGCCCATTTAAAAAGTAAGTTCTAAGGATTTTTTAAAAAAAATAGAGACAGGGTTTCCCTCTGTCTCCCAGGGTGGAGTGCAGTAGCACGACCATAGCTCACTGCAGGCTCGAACTCCTGGGCCTAAGAGATCCTCTTGCCTCAGCCTCCCAAGTAGCTGGAGCTATAGGAGTGTGCCACCACATCTGGCTTGAGAATTTTTTTAAAGATTATTTTATTTTATTTTGGTAAGAACATTTACCATGAGATATATCCTTTTAACACATTTTTAAATGTACATTATTATTGGCCTAAGTACAATGTTGTACAGTAGATTGCCAGAGCTTATCCATCTTTCCATACTGAAACTTTGTGCTGTTTCTTAGTCACTTAGTAAGTTACCACTCCCCCCCCACCTCTGACAACTACTCTTTGTTTCTATAAATCTATATTAAATGCCTTATATAAGTGGAATCATACAGTATTTGTCTTTCTATGACTGACATTTCACTTAATATAATGTCCTCAAGGTTCATCCATGCTGTTGCACATTGCAGAATTTCCTTCTTTTTAAAAGCTGAATAGTATTGCACTGTCTGAATATACCATACTTTTTTATCCATTCATCCATGGATGGACATCTAGGCTGTTTCCACATCTTGACTATTGTGAATAGTGCTGCAATGAACCTAGGAGTGTCAATAGCTCTTTGATACCCTGATTTCAATACTTCTGGATAAATGGATTGCTGGGTCATATTGGCAGTCCTATATTTAATTTTTTGAGGAACCTCCATACTAACTTCCATAGTGGCCACACCAATTTGCCTTCCTACCCACGGTGTGTAAGTGTCCCAATTTCTCTACATCTTTTCCAACACTTGTTGTCTTTGTTTTTTGATAATAGCCTTCCTGACAGGTGTGAGGTGATAGCTCATTGTGTTTTGATTTGTATTTCCCTGATGATTAGTGATGTCGAGCATTTTTTCATATGCCCGTGGGCCATTTGTGAGTCTTCTTTGGAGAAATGTCTATTCAAGTCTTTAGCTGCTTTTTAAATTGGGGCATTAGTTTTTTTTTTTACTATTGAGTTGTAGACGCTTCTTATGTATTTTAGATATTAACACCTTATCAGTAATATGGTTTACAAATATTTTGTCCTATTCCATAGGTCACATTTTCATTCTATTGATTATTTCCTTTGTGAGTTTTGAGAGTTCTTTATATATTCTGCATACAAGTTCTTTATCAGATATGATTTCCAAATATTTTGTCCAAGTATGTGACTTATTTGTTTATTTTCTTAACAGTGTCTTTAGGAAAGCAAAAATTCTTAATTTTGACAAAATCCAATTAATCTATATATTTTTTATTTATGGATTGTGGTTTTGGTGTTGTATCTAAGAAATCTTTGTCTAAACCAAGGTTACAAAGATTTTTCTCCTATGTGTTTTCTAGAAGTTTTATAGTTTCAGGTTCTATATTTAGGTCTATGATCACTTTTGTATTAATTTTTATAAAGGTACTGAAGTTCCTTTATTTTTATTTATTTTAATTTTGCTTAATAAATATCCATATGTTCTAGCACTATTTGTTGAGAGATTATCTTTTCTCCAATGAGCTGTCTTTGATCTTTTTCAAAAATCAATTGACCGAGGATGTATGAATGAATATATTTCCGGATCCTCTATTCTGTTCCATTGATATGTATATTTTTATGCCAACATCATGCTGTCTTGATTACTGTAGCTTCACAATAAACGTTAAAGTCAGGTAATATAAGTCCTTCAACTATGTTCTTCAGAGTTGTTTTGGATATATCTGAGTTTCCATAAAAATTTCAGAATAAGCTTATCAATATCTACAAAAAGAAAAAAAAGCTTGCTGGGTTTTTTATTGGAATTGTGTTTTTTTAGATTAATTTGGAGAGAATTGATACCTTAGCAATATTAGATATCACAATCCACCAACATGGTATATTTCTCCATTTATTTAGGTCTTCTTTGATTTCTCTCAGTAATGTTTTATGATTTTCAATGTATCAGTCTTATACATTTTTGTCATATTTATTCCTAAATGTTTCATACTTTTGATGCCATTATTAAGTGACATGGCTTTTAAACTTTCAATTTCAGAGTGTTTGTTGCTAGTATATAGAAATATAATTGATTTTTGTATGGTAATTCTGAGTCCTGTAATCTAGCTATATTCACTGAGTTTTAGTAGTTTTTTTGTAGATTTAATTGTATTTTCTATATAGACAATTTTGTGATTTTATGAATGAAGAAAGTTCTATGTCTTCTTTTAGAATCAGGGTTCCTTTTATTTATTAATATTTTTCTTGCCTTGTTGCATTGGCTATAGTTACAGTCTTGAATGGAATTAGTAAGAGCAGACATCCTTGCCTAAATCCTGATCTTAGGGGGAAAGGTGTTCATTTATCACTCAGTTTGATATTAGCTCTAGGTTTTAAATAGATGCCCTTTATCAGATTGAGAAAGTTCCTTTCTATCCCTCACTCACTGAGAGTGTTCCTCAGTAATGTATGTCAGATAATTTTTCTGTACCTGTTGAGATTTTTTTCCTCTGCTAATATGAGAATTACATTGAGCTTTGAATGTTAAACTAATCTTGTATTCCTGGCACAAGCCCCTACTTGCTTATGATACATTATCCTTTTTACATAATGATAGATTTGATTTGTTAAAATGTTGTTACAAGTTTTTACACCTATGTTGATGAAGGACATTGGTGTACTCTTTTCTCTTCCTGCAATGTCTCTTGTCTGACTTTGATGTCAGAGAAACATTAGCTTTCAGAATGAGTTGGGAAGTAGTCCACTCTCTTCCATTTTCTGGAAGAGTTTGTGTAAATTTGTATTATTTCTTCTTTAAATGTTTGGGAGAATTCCCCAGTGAAGGCATCTGAATCTGAAGGTTTCTTCATGGGAAGGTTTTTAACCAGAATTCAATTTATTTAATAGATATAGAGCTATTTGGGTTATTATCTCATCTTGAATAAGATTTCATAGTTTGTGCCTTTTAAGGAATTTGCACATTTAACTTAAGTTGTCAAAATTATTGGCGAAAGTTTTTCATAATATTAACTTATTATCTTTTTAATATCTGTAGAATCTCTAGTGATGTCACCTTTCTCATTCCTCACATTGGTAATTTGTATCTTTTACATTTTTTCCTGATCAGTTAGGATAGAGGTTTATCCATTTTATTGATCTTCTCAAAGAATCCATTGTTTTTCTATTTTCTATTTCATTGATTTTCAATCTGATCTTTATTGTTCCTTTTCTCTGCTTAGTTTGGTTTCATCTGCTCTTCTTTTCCTAGTTTTTTAAAGGGGTCATGTAGGACATTAACATGAGACTTTTCTTCTTTTCTAAAGTAGGAGTATAGTGCTATAAATTTACCACAAACTTTTTTCTTTTCATTTTCATTCACTTAAAAATACTTTCCAATTTGTCTTTTGATTTTTTCTTTGGCTTCCACGTATATATTATATATAATTAGAAAAGATCATAAAGTTATTTTTCTTAAAAAATGCAGGAATTGTTAAAAGACAGAAACAATAATATTCTCCCAAAAATAAATGGTGGCAAATAATTTTGAAGGTGAGGTATTGTTTAACACCTGAAATTCCAAAGAGAAAAAAATATTTCAAACTAATGCTTCTGTTTTCTTATAGAGTAATTGCTGGAAGGAACATAGAACATAAGACTTCTGCCAACTGTTACTTACAAAAATGTAAAGCGGATCATAATCTGGAGACACGGCTAAGGCCTCAGGTGGCTTCATGCTCAAGACTGAGGTCTTGCCAGAGAGCTCAGAGGTGGAGTCCTGTTTTGGAAGGGCTATGATGGTGGTGACTTCATCCTATACCAGGACCAAGAGCAGCATGTTAGTCTTGATGCTGGGATAAGAGGGGTAAAGTGAGAGCGATTTTGAAGGTGGGGATGTGTTACCTCAGCTCCTTGCTTCAGGGCTCGAGCAAGCTTTTGAGGTCTGTAACTTGTTGAAGATCTGTGGATGGAGAATGGCTGATACTTCTTAATTTTATATTGTTGAGGAACCTACAGTGAAAGAAGATTGAATATCTTTAAAAACCTGTTACCATTAGCAACAGCAGCATTTCTGAGCTGCCTGATGGTAAAAGTAAAACAAGCACCAGGTTGTAGCCATCAGACTATAGCGAGTGCTCATTGGGACCAGCACCAGACAGACTTTAGCGCAAGTCCTGAGCCCTGCTCCGGGTTTCAGCACATATAAGCATTCCTAATTACTCGACCATATCATACGGCTTAACTGTAAAATTATAACAAAATATTGTTATTTTCAAAAACAGCAGTGGTCATATACCTCAAGAAAGGCTGACTAATTTTTGTTCACTTCATCTTGTGTTTCTTTTTGAAGCTTCTAATATATATAGTTCAGATAGCTTCGCTCTTGTATGCATAATGTATGATATATCCACGGAGTAAAGACCCTCGTTTCCATAAGCTACATTAGGAAAAAAGAATCTGTTGTACCTCCCGCACACCATAAAATAATAGCAGAAAAGTCCACACAGTATGCTATATGGTATATTCCATAATAGAACAAAATTAATAAAATAATGCAATTCTACTTCAAGAATTTGTTTTCACTTCATAAGAAACTAATTGATCAATATTATGTAACAGATCTGACCTGCAAATTGAAGAAAGAATAACTCTGCTTGATTTGAACTTCTGAAGGTTTAATGGGGACTGGTCCAAGGCCATCAGGAGCCTAAAATGTGAAAAATCAAAAAAAAAAAAAAAGGACAGATAATCAGCACTGAGCAAAAGTGGTTATGCTTTTATTTCCACTACCTTTTGAAACATTATAACGACCAGTTCTGCTCTCAAAGCAGCCACCCTTCCCACAATCACAGTTGCTACTTTTTTTTTTCTATTTTTTTTTCTTTTTGAGACAGAGTCTGGCTCTGTTGCCTGGGCTAGAGTGCCATGGCGTCAGCCTAGCTCACAGCAACCTCAAACTCCTGGGCTCAAGCCATCCTCCTATCTCAGCCTCCTGAGTAGCTGGGACTACAGGCATGAGCCACCATGCCCAGCTAATTTTTTCTAATTTTTAGTTGTTTGGCTAATTTCTTTCTATTTATAGTAGAGACACGGTCTTGCTCTTGCTCACGCTGGTCTCGAACTCCTGAGTCAAGCAATCTTCCCTCCTCGGCCTCCCAGAGTGCTGGGATTACAGGCGTGAGCCACCGTGCCCGGCCTCACAGTTGCTACTTGATCTGTGGGGTACGAAGGCAGCCCTGGTCATCCCTTTTTCTACATCTCTTAGTAGATGTTTTTGGGGGTCTTTTTTTTCCCTACTGTTGTGGAAGCTGCAATGTGTCACCCAGACTCCCTTTCAGGCTTGAGGGACTTAGTCTTCCAGCTGCTAGGAGTTCTTTGAATAGAAACAACTCTCGGGTCAGCCCTCTTCAGGGATTGCCTTGGCTAAAGGGAGCTGCCTCAGTCAAGGTCATGAGACCCTCCCAAGCAGCCACCTCCAATGACAAGTGGAAGCCAAGGTACAAATGCTGGGTCCTCTCACACCATGCCAGCTTCAGAGCTCCTCATCCACCCAGCAGAGGCCTTTGTTGAATGGATTGAAGTCCTACTTCTCTCTCTGTCCAATTGTCCCCTCTGCTTGCCTTCCATAGGTGCTAATCCCCAAAGCACTACCTAATATACTGCCCATGTGCTAATCTGCCTCAGACATTCAGAGAACCTGGAACAGTGCCTGGCATATGATAGGCACTCAATAAATACCATGCTTCACCTAATCTAATACAACATCATTAAATTAATAGGATGAAATGTTAATATGCAATTGATTATAAGACATTTCCCAATTACAAGGATGCTAAATGTAAAAAAAAAAAATGCATCTTAAAAGTGATGAAATACAGGGTTTATGGAATAAATTAATGCATTCTTTTCTAATAGACAGGAATGCTGAGTGCTCCATTTTTCAACAGCCCTAAGTAGTAGGCCCTAAGTAGTAGCCTTAGTCTTTGTAGCGCTAACTAAAATATTAAATGAAATGGGTAAGCTTTGGACTATTCAAAAATAATGAGGTGGGCTCCACAGCACAGTGATGATCTCTTCCCACCCCTCACCCTCTTCACCCCATTCATTACTGAGTGTCAGATACTGACTAGTGCTCAAAAATCACAGATTCATTATTTCCTAGGAACTAATTGTTCTGATCTATTAAGTCATTTATTGAACGCAGAAAACACACAATTTCTAAATTCAGTCCTGTAATTCTTAAGTATGTTAACCTACAGTACTTAACAAATATTTCAAGATGTGAGTGCTAAGTTAATTCTTGGAAATTAAAAAGTTATTTGATGCACTTGTATGTTTATCACAGCACAGCTCACAGTCACAAAGACATGGAATCAACCTAAGTGCTCATCGACTGATGAGGGGATCAAGAGGATGTGGCACTACACAGTGGTGCCATGGAGTGCTACTCAGCGATAAGAAAGAATGAAATAACATCATTTGCAGGAACTTGGATAGAACTGGAGGCCATTATCCTAAGTGAAGTAACTCAGGAAGAGAAAAATAAATGCCTCATGTTCTCCCTTATAAGTGGGAGCTAAACTCTGGGCACACAAGGGCACACAGAGTGGTACAACGGACACGGGAGACTCACAAGGGGGAGGGCGGGGGGAGGGATGAAAAACTACCTATGAGGTACAATGTGCATTACTATCGTGACGGGTCCCTCAAAAGCCCAGACTCCACCACTATGCAATATATACATGTAACGGAATTCAACTTGTATTCCCTAAATCCATTAAAAAAGGGAGAGAGAATAAAGAAAGAAAAAAATTATTTTGCATGTGTACTTACAATATTGATTTAAGCACACTTTTTATTACTAATGGTGTAAACTTAAGGAACGCTTTATTACTGGCTATATGACTTTGTGCCTCAGTTTCCTCATCTGTAAAGTAATAGCCCTATCACATAGATTTGTTGGAGATTAAATGAGGTGATACAACTGAAGCAACTGAAGCACTTAAGATGCTGCCTGACTCGTGGTAATGCAATGTAGGGGTTAACTGTCATTTTCATCATAATGCATCATTGTGCCCATGAGTGAGAGAAAGAAAGAAATGGAGGTGGCTCATGAGTCTGATGGGCTAGATTATCAGATTCTGGGGCCACATTCGCTCCTTCCTAGGTCAGGCCCAGACCTGGGGGCTGCCCTTCTCTGGCCCCCTACTTGCCCAGGAAGCAGAATGGCTCAGCTGAGCAGAGCCTGCCTCCCCAGAGCAGGCTGGGCCCTCTTGGGTCCTCTCTCTGCCCTTGTGCTCTCAGGCCGGGTCCCAGGGTGGTCAGGCAGGGCTCAGTGTTCACGCTGGGTTCCAGGCTGGGAAGGACCAGCCCAGGTCACCAGCGAGCTCTGCGCAGGTTAGGTGCCAGGCAGATGGCCGAGATGCTGCCTGGCTTAGCACTGGTCACGATTCCCTGGGCACAGGCCTCCTTTGCGTGCCTCTTGGAGGAGATGACAGGATGAGGCTGAGGTGGGGTTTGCCTTGGTATCTGCCCAGCCACCATCTGCCCCTGCCCACCCGCTGCCTCACAGCCAGATGACACCTACCAGCTCATTGGAGGCCTGAGAAGGACTGTGAGACGGGAACTCGAAGGGCAACACCTCCTTGGGCGACACGGAGAACCGGCTGCAGTAAGCATCCTGACTGACCCACCACAGCGGGAATTTAGAGGAATTCTTGTCTGTGGGCGAAAAACAAAACATGAATTTTAGCGGGTTCTTAAGGTATTTTTATGGGAAACCACCATCTATAGTTCCATATTTGCCATACACCAACTAGCGGGGGTTTGCCGCATGCCCTTTCAAACAGAATATTTGTGTTTATATAGATATGTATACATTGCTATGTTTACTGTTCCCATCGCTACTCACCTCAACCTCTTCTCCAATTTTTAAAAATTTTGCTTTATTTTTACTTCCAAAAAACTCTATTTCCTAATTAAAATATAATATTTTGGATGAATTTAGCAAAGAAAAAGGTTAAATTGAAGAAGTATATGAATACATTTTACAGATATCCACACATAATTCATAGGTAAATTTTACAACTTCTTTTGTAAAGAAGAGTTTCTTTATTAGAAACTTCAATACCAGAAATAAAAATAATACAAGAGGAAAATAACATTAAAATGCCATATAATGTTTTGAAAAACAAAACGCACATCTGGATCTTGCTGGAAAGGCAGAGGGGAGTGGGGCTGCTGCCCGGGGACGAGGCCTGAGCCAGGCTCGAGGGCTCGGGCCAGGCGGGAGGCAGGCTCCCGGAGGACCGGGCCTGCTTGTGCACCTGCATGTGAGCCGCACATTGCAAATACGTATATTGAGAGAAGATGGTGACACATATGGCTTTTGGAAGCTACTGGGAGTGGGCCTCCAACTGCCCCAGCCAAACTGGGCACCAGAGGACTGGACTTTCTTTAAACAGCAGTAAAAGAGTATAAAGCTTAACATGCAAATACTAGGCTGGGAAAACACCCGATTCAGCCAATCAATCAGGATAAATGACGACTGCCCTAGTCTCTCTGGTGACAAGAGGAAGCAGAGGGCACAAAAGAGGAGGTTGCACTATGGCCAAACTTCACCGACATCACAGCGTGGGCTGGGGCTGGCCAGGAATTCTGGCCACACCTGCATGGAGATCTGCTTCTTGTCATGTGATATGCTGAGTGATGGCACCCGAGGGTGTCTACATCCCGTGCCCTGGGACCCAGAAATATGTTACCTTCCATAGTAAAAGGGACTTTGCAGATGTGACTAAGTTAAGGATCTTGAGACAGGGAGATTATTCTGGATTCTCCAGGTGGGCGCTGTGTAGTCACAGCAGCTGCGTAAGTAGGAGACAGGAGCGTCACAGTCAGAAAAGGAGATGTGATGTGGCCAAGGGGCCTGGGGCCAAGGAGTGCCGGTGGACTCCGGAAGCAGGAAGGGCAAGGAAATGGGCTTTCCCTGGGACTCCAGAGGGAACGCAGCCCCCTGACCTCCAGAACTGCAAGATAATAAATTCGTGTTGTTTTAAGCCGTGACGTTTGTGTTGCTTTGTTACAGTTGCAGTAGAAAACCAATATGTGCGATCTATGAAAACACTATTTCTATACAGCTACGTTCATCATAAGGAAACCTCACGCTCGGAGGAACGACCAGTCTCGGCATCGCTGTGTGTTGCAGCCACACTTTACCTTGTTCTGAGGATTGTTTTGCTTGACTGATCTTTTTCCTTACACTCTCTCTGTCTATTTTCCGAATAGCCGTCAGCATGTTGTGTAATCGTCGCTGAATCATGACCTGGAATTGGAAAGTGTAATGATTTCAAATTATGAATTGATACATGCCCATTTTGGTATTCAAGCTAATTCACTTTCTTTGAGCACATTAGGGGCTGACACAACCACCACGAGTCAGAATGCACAGGGAGAAAGGCAGGCTGCCCTAGACTGAGGCCACAGGCACGTCAAGGTCTGGGCAATGTTGACTTGCCTGAATACAAAAAAGACCAGGTTGTCATCTGGCCTTGTCCCACCCAATTTATGAGGCTGGATTTTCTCATAATTTCAGAGTGGAAAGAATGACTAGTTCCACATCCTTTCTTCTAGATATAGCTGAATAGTAATGCAACTGCCGTGCTATTTTCAGAGTTGAAGGACAAACTACATGGGCGAGTCTGTAGTGATAGGGCAGTGGACTGTGGGCAATGCCAACTGTATACCAGCGGGCTTTGCGGTCAGAGGGGATGTTACTGCATGGGAGCGCTCCTGTCCCCAGAGCACTTCGCTCCACTTCCGTGAAGGGCTCTTTCACTTAACAGGTAATTATGAAGCAGTTACTCTGTGCTCAGCCCCATCCGAGACACCAGGGATACAGTGAGGAGCAAATAAACATCCCGCCTGCACAGAGCTCACACTCCAAGTGTGTTCGTGGGGAACTGGGGAGAGAGGACAATAAAAACCTACACGAACAAACAAAATAAACACCATGGAGAAAACAAAATGGAGCAAACGCATGAGGAGACGACTGAAGGGCTGGAAGAGGGGTGGCCTGCCCACGCATGCAAGGATAACGGGGGAAGGCCACTGGGAGGTGAGGTTCGGAGTAAGACTTAAATGACGAGGGGACAATGATATAAAGATCTTGGCAAGAGACTTCCGAGCAGAGAGCCAGCCAGTACAAAGATCCGGACGCAGGAACAAAGGAGACATGCCTAGGGGGACAGAGAGAAATCCAATGTGGCCTGGTAGCCTTCATAAAAATTGCGCATTTAATTCTAATTGTGATGGGAGGTCTTTGGGGGGTTTTGGCAGGGGAGGGGGACTGTCACCTGTAAGCTTTTCAGATACTACTCTGGCTGCTGTGCGGGGACTGGAAGCAGGGACATCCGTGGCAGTGGTCCAGGCAAGAGGTGCTGGGGGCCTGGGCTGTGGCTGCAGCTGGGGAGATGGCAAGAAGTCACTAGGCTGGGGGCATATTGGCACACAAAACTGACAGTACGTGCGGTGGAGTGTGAGGAAGACCTGAGCCATCACTCAGAACAAGGCAAGTCACTGCTGACACCTCCCTTTTCAAGCTGAGGGCTTGCTGCGGAAGAGCTGAGGCGGCCTCACTAGTGGCGTGCCAGCCTGGCCAGTCTCTTGCTGTTGTCTGCTTATTGTCAACGGCCATGCTTTCCTCTCTCAGAGCACAGCTGTGTGCTGCCTCTTTCTACTGCTTTCGTCCTCGAGCCAAGCATCTTGTGGCAGCCCCTGTTCTGCACATATGCAGAGACCACCCAGGGACACCGGCTCTACAGTGGCTTGGAGGCTGGTAAGTATGTGGCCCGATGCAGTGAACTCTGCCTCCCTCCACCTAGACGGTCACCAGTCTAGGCTGAGAGGACCGCCTGAAAGACAAACTGTAACATTAACTTTTGGAGTCCCTTACAAATATTCACTCATTTAACCTCACAACACTATGAGACAGGTCTTATTACTATTATCTTCAGTGTTCACATGAGGAAACTAAGGCACAGAGGTTATGTAACTTGTTCAAATCAGAAAGCTCCTAGGAAGCAGTAGCAGAAATTAGCGCAGGCAGTCTGGCTTCAGAGCCCAGGTCTTAACCACTGTTTGAGGTGTGGCCCTGCCAACCAGGGAAGCCACACTCCAGTGGCATGGCTGAGCGATCTATAGGCAACATAAGATGCAAAAGGCACCAAGGAGATCCCTGAGTGCTAAAGCTTAGAAGGATTGTTTCTTACAGGAAAAGTAGACTTGAGCTGGCCCAAAGGACACACATGGGTCCATGGAGTGGAGACGGAGAAGCATTTTAGTTGACGGGTGAGGAGCAGAAACACAGGTTGGTGGTAGGGAACGAGAATGATGTGTTTGGAAGAAGATCAGGACTGGGACAATGTAGAACTGCGGTCCCCAGTCCCTGGGCCCAGGACTGATATAGGTCCGTGGCTCATTAGGAGCTGGGCTGCACAGCAGGAGGTGAGCAGTGGGTGAGCTAGAAAAGCTTCAGCCATATTTACAGCCTCTCCCTGTCACTCACATCACTGCCTGAGCTCTGTCTTCCCACCTCCCCTACCCCCTGTGGAAAAATTGTCTTCCATGAAACTGGTCCCTGGTGCCAAAAAGGTTGGGGACCCCTGATGTAGAGGACAGTGGGAAGCTGGAGAGGTGTGACTATAGCCAGACTTGGGGGCTCCTACTGGCGTTAGAGAGGCTCACAAGTCTTCATTTTATCCTGATAACAGGAAGCCACTGGAGGCTAGAAATGTGCTCGGTGGAAGAGCAGGGTGAGGGTGAGGAAGCCAGGGCAGGGAGATGACACCTTTGAAGGGCAAGCCATGAGCTTGGATGTTAAGGAAAATATCACCCAGGAATTCTCAATTGTTCTCTCTAGAAGTAACTGATCAATATCCCATTGTTCTAGAGAATAATTCCACTCTTAGGTACATATACCCAAGAGAATTGAAAACATGTCCACAAACTTGTACACAAATGTTCATAGCGGCATTACTGGTAGTAGCCAAAAGGTGAAAACAACCGAAACATCCATCAACTGATGAACAGATAAAGAATATGCAGTCTATCCAAACAATAGACTATTATTCAGCCATAAAAAGGAATGAAGTACTGATACATGCTAAAACATGAACAAACCTTGAAAATACATTAAGCAAAAGAAGCCAGTTACAAAAGGCCACGTATTGATTTTTTTTTTAATTTTAATTTTTCTAGAGACAAGGTCTGGCTATGTTGCCTGGGCTGGAGTGCGGTGGCTACTCACAGGTGCAATCCACTACAGATCAGCATGGGAGTTCTGACCTGCTCTGCTCCTGACATGGGTCAATTCACCCCTCCTTAGGCAACCTGGTGGTCCCTGCTCCTGGGAGGTCACCATATTGATGTCAAACATAGTGTGGACACCTGATCGGCGTAGCACACTATAGTGCAGAATTCCTGAACTGAAGCGACCCTCACCGGCTAGAGTAGCTGGGACTACAGGCACCTGCCACCCCACTCAACCGAATGTTTAAAATGATGGATATGGTAATTACCCTGCTTTGGTCATTATACAATGTTACATGCATTGAAACATCACACTGTGCCCAGTATGTACAATTATTATGTGTGGATTACAAATTTAAAATTTTTTTAAAAGTTTTCAATTGAAAAAAAAATTTTTCAATTTTTTTAAAAAGGCCGCTTATTGTATGGTTCCAGTGATATAAAATGTCCAGAGGAGGCAAATCCATAGAGACAGCAAGTACATTAGTTGCTGCCAGGGCTGGGAGAAGGAGGGGTGGGGAGTGACTGCTAATGGGTACTGAGTTTCTTTTTGAGGTGATAAAAATGTTCTAAAATTAGATAGTGGCGATGGCTGCCCAACTCTGAATATACTAGTAAACTGTGCACTTTACAAGGGTGAATTTTATGGCCTGTGAATTGTATCTCAATAAAGATGTTGTAAAAAACCCATTGCTTGATTTCTTGTGCTGATGACCAAACAAATCAAAATTTCAATCTGGTGCTGAGACTTACCTTGCGTGCTACTTGTTGAAACTGTCTTTGTGCCCTGAACTTGTTGACCCAGGTATTATTAACGAGTGGATCAAAATTAGGATGAAATTCCTGGATTTTCTGAGAATATAAAATATAGGCACATCTTACATTTAAATTTTAACTCCTGGCATTTAATAAACATGTTTTAGAATTTTATCCCAAATCAAGTTATCATTTATTTGTTCTGCCATTTAGTTAGCATTTATTAAGCACTTTTAGTGTACACAGCATTATAGGGAATAAATACTTCTTGAGTCGGGAGCCAAAACTGAAAGACAAGAATTGGGTTTTAAGAGACTTACGATCTAGTTAGATAGGCTCAATCAAACACATGTGACCCCAAAGAAGAAAGTCCCAGAAAAATCAATCCCATGTGGTAGGGGCACTGGCGCTACATCCAGAATTGAGAGGAGTAGGCTGTGAGAGCCCCCCTGGGGAGGAGGACAGCTTAGTTCAGCCCTGCAAGCCCTGGGCACCAGCATGCATGGTCAGTAAATGCTGAGGAGGAAAGAGTGCCCAGGGGGTGTAGTAAGGTCAGCCAGAGCCTCAGGCACTGAAGGTTCTTGACGGGGAAAGAACATGAAGACAAAGTCATCAGAAGTGCGCCAGTCTTACAGTGGTGTACGCAGAGAGCTTCAGAGAAGAGGGAGGAGGAGCAGGTATGTGAACAAAACGCCTATTGGATTAGGCGTGGGTGCGACAGGAAGGTTGGACTCCGGGATGGCCTTGCGGAGGAGCTATTGGCAAGACTGTGGCCAGATTAAATGCAGGGGGAGATAACTGAATTACAGCAAACTCAGCAAAGAAAAGTGAGAGTGATAGAGACGGAGAGATTAGGAAGAATTGTTTTTCAGTGTTAAAATTAAAAATTGGAGTTTGAGCCAGAAACTATTACATGACAGAGGAGATTCAGGTGGAGGGGCTACTGTCTCCATCTTCATTTGAGAATGCTAAGGGACCACAGCTAAGAGGCCTGTCCCAGGTCCCATATCTGTCGTAGAGCTGGGACTGGCCCTCTGGCTTCCGACTTCTGGTTTTGTATCCTTTCTACCAACGGAAGGCGGAGTGAACAGAGGTCTGAGAGTCCACCTTGAGGACCTGCAGGCAGGGGCTTAGAGAGCGAAGGGAAACAAAAAAGGAGACCAAAAAAGAGAAAGTAGAGGGGTGGAAAGGGGGAGCCACAGTATGTCATGTTGTTAATGTCAAAAGAAATATTATTTACAAGTTTTGACACTTTACTTGTTAAAACATCGTAAAAAAAAATCCTGAAAATGTAAGCATATTAAAAATTACTAAATATTTCTTGGTAAAAGGATTTCCATAAAATTTTTAGCAGTTTTAAAAATAAGAATTTAAAGACCTGCCAATAATTAGATTCCAAATAAAGGAAAGTTACCCACCTCTGCTAGATCATGAACGACCCGTTTATGGTTAACTTCTGTCTTGAGTCGCTGAAATTCCTCATCCAAAATAGGGTCTCCTCTATCCAGCTGGATTTTTAATCATCAAAATAGTTAAAGTTGGATGCAAATGCAAACTTTATTTCTCTTTAAAACTGGTAGAAACTCATTAAGCAGTTGGCCAAATCTACCCAGGGAGCGCCCGCTGGGAATGCCGGAGACACAGGGAAGTTAATGTGATCATCACAATTACACTTAGAAACACAGGGAGCCTTGATAGAAGCACAGACTCGACACCTTCTTTTCATAAGTAAAGGATAGTCTTGGAAATTATTTCCAAGACACTTAAAATTCACAGAAAGGATTTTAGGAAACTATGTAATTATGGCAGTATATAGATTTCACTGAAAAGAAATTTAATATCCTAATGAAGTTTTAAGCTCCTCAGAGTTGATTATTCAAGTGTCAGGTTTTAAGGAAGGCACATGGAGACTCCTCCCCTTTCCTGGGTGCTGGAGGTTGACAGGTCTTTCTGGGCTGGAAAGTAACCTGCCCCTTCTCTGATGTGAGTGGTCCCAAGTTGCTCTCCTTCCCCCGCCTGCCTGCTTCATAGCTCCTGGGCTCTCTTTCCTATTTCCAGAACCACCAGAGACTCCTGGGCTAGACTGGCTGGGCTTGAACCAATGTCCATACAGCCTGCCACTGTGGGCAGATGACTGTGAACTCTGCAGGTCATGTTAGTCTTTGCCTACCTGTGGGTTCTATTGTTTGTGAAAACTATTAATAGCTTGACTCTTAAGCACACCATTCATAATCATTTCTAAAGGCTTAGTTGGAAGAAACCTATTCTGATCATCACATTAACACCCTATCCGGAAATAAGAGAGGTGTGTTATTGTCACCAGGGTGGTGAGCTGTCTAGCTTTGATTTGCACATATCAGGAAGTTGAGTCTGAAATTACACCTTAAGTTCAAAGTATAGATTTCATGGGGAGAGACCCAGACCCCACCACCACTAAGAGTAAAGTAAAACAGGCCATTTGAAGAAGAGATTGGCAAATAGAGTGTTAGCGAGAATAAAGATAGAACAATAATATCTTTATTAAGACTACTTATTTATGACAAACATTTCAGAATTTAATATTATTGAACATCATTTATCCCTTCCCCTGAGTAAAAGCACATAATTATTGATGGTTTGTGCCACCCAGCTGCCATGCCAACTCCCTTTCCTTCCCCTATTTCTCCTTTTCTCAGCTTTCTGCCATATGTCTTGGGCTGCCAGGTGTTCCTTGCCACTGGTCATCTGCCAGGACTCAGCTTCCAGATGAAATCCCCAGGACACAAAGAATAGGGTTCCTGCTACACTTACAGCATCTCCAATATACCAGGGCCCCAGGAGGCCTGCCCATCCTTCTTTTTGTCCTGTGAGCGATGCTAAGGACGTAACTACACCTTTCCTATAAATGCCCGATCGTGCCATGTCTATCATCTTGTCTATCATCTTTAAAAAAGTTAGGAAATAGCGTTCCATTGTAGAGTTGACAGAAAATACTTGATGGTTTGTTTTTAAAATAGTACACAGAAAATCTGAACTCACCGAACTAAATTTAAATGCCAATATAACACGTGCCTTTTCTAAATGCAAAGATTTACCAATGTAATGATTTTACATTCTTTTGTTTTCCTTATGAAAAATAAAGAAAAATAAGACAAATGTACTTAAATATCTGGTTTGCACTCCACATCTAGAAAGAGAAATATAACCTCTAGAAAGAGAAATATATGAATATGAGAAACATTCGTATCTGACAAGATACATGTTTTCCCCCAATTCCACCTACCCACTGCTGCCAAGTTAGTTTACCTGAAGCTCACACTCCCAAGCTTAAATATCTGTGTTAAGGGCCAAATTGTGTCCCCCCAAAATTCATATGTTGAAGCCCTAACCCCCAATATTTTAGTATGTGACTGTATTTGGAAATGGGGTCTTTAAAAGAGATGATCAAGTTAAAATGAGGTCATTAGAGTAGGTCTTAATACAGCATGACTGGTGTCCTTATAAGAAGAGGCGATTAGGACACAGACACATACAGAGGGAGGACCATGTGAAGACACAGGGAGAACGCAAGGAAAGAGGCCCGGGACAGATCCTTCCCTCATGGCTCTCAGAAGGAGCAGACAAAAACATACACCGGGGAAAAGAATCCTTATCCAATAAATGGTGCTGGGAAAATTGGATAGCCACACGTAGAAAACTGAAACAGGATCCACACCTCTCACCTCGCACAAAAATCAACACACGGTGTATAACAGACTTAAACCTAAGGCATGAAACTGTAAGAATTCTAGAAGAAAATGTTGGAAAAACTCCTACAGACATGGCCTAGGGAAAGAATTTATGAAGAAGACCTCAAAGGCAATCATAGCAACAACAAAAATAAATAAATGGGATCTGATCAAATTAAAAAGCTTCTGCACTGCCAAGGAAGCTATTACGAGAGCAAACAGACAACCTACAGAATGGGAGAAATTATTCACATGCTACAAATCCGATAAAGGGCTAATAACTAGAAAGTATATAGAACTCAGGAAAATCAGCAAGAAAAAATCAAACAACCCTATCAAAAAGTGGGCAAAGGACATGAACAGAAACTTTTCAAAAGCAGACAGAATAATGGCCAACAAACATATGAAAAAACGCTCAACATCTCTAATCATCAGGGAAATGCAAATCAAAACCAAAACGAGATATCATTTATTCCCAGTGAGAATGGCCTTTATCAAAAAGTCCCAAAACAATAAATGTTGACATGGATGTGGAGAGACAGGAACACTCATACACTGCTGGTGGGACTGCAAACTAGTACAACCTCTGTGGAAAGCAATATGGAGATACCTCAAAGAGCTAAAAGTAGAGAACTACCATTTGATCCAGCAATCCCATTATTGGACATCTACCCAAAGAAAAAAGAGACATTCTATAAAAAAGACATCTGCTCTAGAATATTTATAGCAGCACAATTAACAATTGCAAAGATGTGGAAACAACCCAAGTGCCCATCAATACATGAGTGGATTAATAAAATGTAGTATATGTATACCGTGGCGTTCTACTCAACCACAAAAAACAATGGTGATCTAGCACCTCTTGTATTATCCTGGATAGAGCTGGAGCCCATTCTACTAAGTGAAGTATCACAAGAATGGAAAAACAAGCTCCACATGTACTCACCATCAAATTGGTATTAATTGATCAATACTTAAGTGCACATACAGTAGTAACAGTCATCGGGTGCTGGGAAGATGGGAGTGGGGAGGAGGGAATGGATATATTCACATCTAACGGACGCGGTGCACACCGTCTGGGGGACGGACATGCTTGAAGCTCTGACTTGGGCCGGGCAAAGGGAATATATGTAATCTAAACATTTGTACCCCTGTAATATTCTGAAACAAAAAAAAGAAGGAAACAACTCAGCTAAGAACTTGATCTTGGACTCCTAGCCTCCAGAACTGGGAGAAAATAAATTTCTGTTGTTTTAAGCCACCCAGTCTGTGGTACTTTGTTATGGCAGCCCAAGCAGACTAACAGAATACGTGATGGATGATTCTGCAAGTCCTACCAATAAATCCAAACCCCGCAGACACAGAGCCTCAGCTGAGTCCTATCACCTCTGACCCAGGTGTGTCCTGTGCTTCAGCCACTATGGATATGTCACCAGGGTTCTCTGCACCTGCCCTGCAGGTAACAGCTGTCTCCCAAGCCACAGTGAGGCCATGGCTGTTGCAGAGTCCCACAGGTCATGTCTCCAAATCTATATGTGCTACCTTGGTGTTGTAGGTCCAGCCCTACTCCTCTCAGCCCAGTTTCCCTCTCTCTGCTCAGCCCCTTTGAGTATATCTGACTTGGGGCTATCATTTGCATCTGTCTCTGGCGTGGCTCCTGGTCACCATCTTTTGGTTTCTCTTGTCTTCATGCTCTGAAGATCATGGGACAGGGGCACCCCACGCCCAGAATTCTAGCCTTCGTTAAGCCATTCCTTCCATCTGAATGACTCTGTCCTCTGTACGACTTTTCAAAATTGTGCCGTGTCTTCCAGGAAGGTTTCCAATCCGGCAGCCTTGATTTATGGTTAACAATTTTCTTGTTATTAGCCTCCTCCACTTCCAACTTAACTGTAAGTTTTCTTTCACCTGGTATCTTGCATATAGTAGGAATTCAAAATGTTTAGTGAGACAAATGACATCAAATTAGCAGTGATTCTGACCTTATATTTGGTGCATGCTCTTTGCCACTCCTCTGTGAGCTCTTTTCTATGTTTAAAAGACATAGGATCTTTACCAAGGTGCACCTGCCTGGAGAGAAAAAAACCAGCTTCCAGAACCCATCAGAATATCAGAATACCACAGTGAGCTTTAGCAAGGACTGTCTTTACTATATTCCACAACTGAAGAGGTTGCTGAGATATTGGAGGAGATATTGCAGGCGGTGGTGGGGCGGGGAGAAGTTATCGAGATTCCATAACTAAGACGAATAAAGTGTTCTACACAATGAAGCTTATCTTCTAGCAATACATGCTAAAGTATTTATGAACAAAACATCTGGATGTTCAGCATCATTAATCACCGGGGAAATGCAAATCAAAACCACAACAATATGCCACTTTATACCCACTGGGATGGTCATAAAAACAACAATGGAAAATAAAAGGTATTTATCAAGGAAGTGGAGAAATTGTAACCCTCCTATGTTGCTAGTGCAAATGCAAAATGGTGCTGCCACCGTGGAAAACAGTTTGATGGCTCCTCAAAAGGTTAAACATGGAATTACCATATGACTCAGCAATTCTCCTCTGACATATGTGCCTAAGAGAACTGAAAAGATATGGTCACAAAAAAATTATATATAAATGTTCATAGCAGCATTACTCATAGTAGCCAAAAAATAGAAACCACTAAAATGTCCATTAACTAGTGAATGAATAAACAAAATGTTGTATATCCATACAATGGAATATTATTAAGCCATAAAAAGAAATGAAGTACTAATATATGCTATGATGTGGCTGAATCTTAAAAACATGTTAAATGGAAGAAGATAGTCACAAAAGACCATGTAATATGTGATTCGATTTACATGAAATGTCCTGAATAGGCAAATCTATAGTGACAGAAAATAGGTTAGTGGTTGTCAGGGGCTCCAGGGAGTTCGGGAGACACTGTTAATGGGTATGGGGTTTCTTTTTGCAGTGATGACAATATTTTGGTATTCAGTATGTAACATATCCATCATGAAACCTGGCACATCTCCAAAATAAATATCACTTTGACAGTGGGGTTGGGTATCTGGAGAACTATTTTAGATTAAAGGAGACTAAAGAGACATGGAGTCTAAATACAAATTGTATGATCTTTGATTGGACCCTGCATTCCCCTCTCCAAAAACAAAAAGAACCCAAAAACCTCAGGTATAAAGGACATTTTGGGACAAATGTATCAAAGTTCAATTTCTTGGATGTGATTACAGTAATGTTGGAGAATGTTCTCGCTCTTAGGAGCCATGTGCTAAAGTATTTGGGGTGAAGCTTATTGATGCTGCAATTTACTTTCAAATGGCTCAGAAATGTGAGTGTATGTGTGTGCACGTGTGTGTAGAGTGAGGGGAGGCGTACGTGCATAATTGGAACAATTAGTGAACCTAGGTCAAGCGTTTATGGGTGTTACTTACAGGTTTAAAATCTTTTGACACGCCTGTAATCCTAGCACTCTGGGAGGCCGAGGCAGGAGGATCGCTCAAGGTCAGGAGTTCGAAACCAGCCTGAGCAAGAGCGAGACCCTGTCTCTACGAAAAAAATAGAAAGAAATTAATTGGCCAACTAAAAATATATAGAAAAAATTAGCCAGGCATGGTGGTGCATGCCTGTAGTCCCAGC
>CAUYRT010045415.1:0-14715 GCA_963574885.1 Lepilemur ruficaudatus
CAATTAATTTCTTTCTATTTTAGTAGAGACGGGGTCTTGCTCTTGCTCAGGCTGGTTTTGAACTCCTGACCTTGAGCAATCCGCCCGCCTCGGCCTCCCAGAGTGCTAGGATTACAGGCGTGAGCCACAGCGCCCGGCCCCAAAGCAATTCTTTAGAAAAAACGAAATTCACTTGAAAGAAAAGACATTTCCTGCCCATAAATACTAGGCTTGAGGGGTGGAGGAAAGGCCCGGCCCGAGTGAGGATCACCGGTAATGGTAATTCTGTTCCCACTTTCTAGGCGCCCGCTTCGCCTTCCAGGCCCCAGTCGAGCCCATCTCCGGGCAGTGTCCAGGCCCGGCCCGCAGGAGGAGCGGAGCACAACCCTCGGAGGTGAGGGCGGCTCGCCAAAGGTCACGCGGGCGGGGCCTGGAGGGTCCAGGCCCGCCGGGCACGGGGAGCGTCGTCGGCGCGTCCTCGGGGCGGATGAGGACCCCCCACTTCACTATCCTGGAAGTCAGGAGTGACATTAATGGCTCCTTCTCCTGAATCTGACACCCAACCTAAAGAGCGCGAGCAGGCCCGGCAGGCCGCGTGGCCGGTTCCCATGTGCTCCACCTGAGGCCGCTCTCACGCGCTGGCCCTTTAAGACACCTCCCCCTCTTCACCCCCCAGCTATCCTGCCCCCTCATCACCCCCCCATGCCGAATTGCATCAGGCACGTGCTCGCCCCCGTCCGGTCTGAGCACCCCCACCCCCTAGCCCCGGAGGTGCTCAGAGGAATCAGAGGCGAGGGGCGGGGCGAGGGGCGTGCGCGCGCGCTCCCGCCGCCTCTGCCCGCCCGTCGCCAAGGGCCGGCCCGGCGGGCGCGCCCCCGCTGCGCAGTCCCCTCCCGTCGCCCGCCGCCTGCCGCGGATCGGGTGGTCGGCTTGGCTCGCCGCGCCTATCCCTGTCCGTCCATATTGCTGCAGCCCCCGAGCCGGGAAGCCCGGGCCGCCCCGGGGGCGGGGGGGAGGGAGGGACCGGACGAGAAGCCTGCCGCGCTCGGGGTGGGGACGCCTCGTGAGGAACGGGCGGGGGGGGACGCACGCCGAGGAGGCCTGGACCGCAGAGTGGGGGGCCTTCCTCCCCCCCCGCCCCGCCAGCGGGCCTCGGATCTACGGCGGCTGCATCCGACCGGGAGGGGGGCCGCGCCTAGCGGGAACCCCGATCCTTCTCCGCAGGGACTGGGACCCGGCGCCCCTGAGGAAGGCGTCGCGGGCGCTGTGTGAGCCAAGTTCGAGGCGGGGGAGGCAGCCTCGGGCGCGCCCGGCTTCTGGGGGGGGCGGGCGCGCAGATGGCCACTCAGGTGGGGCCGCTGCTGCCGGGGGGCGCCCCGCTCTTGCAGGCCGAAGAGCACGGGGGGCTGGTGAGGAAGAAGCCGCCGCCGGCGCCCGAGGCCAAGGGCGAGCCCGGGGCGAACGACGTCGGCGGGGGGGAGCCGGACGGCGGCGCCCGGAGACTCCGGCCGCCCTGCGCCAAGCCACACAAGGAGGGCACCGGGCAGCAGGAGCGCGAGAGCCCGCGGCTGCCGCAGCCGCCCGGCGCCGAGGGCCTGACCGTCAGCGACGGGGAGGAAGGCGGCGGCGAGCCGTGCGCCGGCGGAGGAGCCACCGGAGCGGCGGGCGCCGGGCGCCGAGACTTCGTGGAAGCCCCCCTGCCCAAGGTGAACCCGTGGACTAAGAACGCGCTGCCGCCGGTCCTGACCACCGTGAACGGACAGTCTCCTCCAGGTGGGTCTCTCTCCTTGCTCCCCTGGGTCCGCGGGCCTCTTCCGGGGACATGGGAGTCCCCTCCCCCAGCGGCCTCCAGGGCCCGGGGGTCCGCGGTGACTCGGGAATTTTTCTTACCGCCTCCCGGTTAATTCGGGTTGCCGTGCCCTACCCCCACCACACACTGGGGAACCTGCGTCTGCCCGAGGCCCCGGCCTCCGGGAGGCCACGGCCACCGCCTGGGCCGCAGCGGTTAGTGGGCAACGGCGTGGTCCGGGCCTACCTCGCCAGGAGTGGGTGGGCGCTGGTTTGGGTGAAAAGGACTCTCTGTCCCCCACCGCGTTTCGGTGTAAGAGACGGTTTCTGGTTTGAACCTTACCCGGGAAGCCCCCTCTTCCCATCCCGCCTGCGCGCCTCGTTTTGGTAGCGTCGCGAGCGTCCCCATGTTGTGAATGTTTAATGAGCATATGTCATGGGCAACAAGCACGGCGTCCGGCGAGGAGTTCTTGCCGACCGCACGGATTCGGGGTTTGAAAGTTAACAAGTTTTGTTCCCGGGTAGATGACGGTAGGCGGTAGAATCGCCATTTGGAGACGGGTCGAGGGGTCAGTTACGGGGGACCACGGGGAGAAGAGGAAACCCAGCGTGTCATTGAATTCGGTGGTTTCCCTCCACGATCCCGAGCACCTTCCGCGTTAAGGAGGAGCCCGATGGCGAATGGGCTGAGGAACCAGTTAGGGGGTTGGCGGAAAATGTGAGGCGGGTGAGGGGCATGCGGCGACACGAGGGGCGTGTGGCGGCGGGGGAGGGAGTGGCCGGCTGGGGAGGCGGGTGACAGTTGGGCGCCATGCGCCGCGCTGGCGGTCAGCGGGCTGCTCGCGGCCGCTCGGCCTCAGCGTTCGGTGCGGGTCGCCGCGCTCGGGGTGGAAAGCGGGTGCGGGCCCGCGGCGCGGCCGAAGTGTGCGTCCCCCTTCCCGGCATTCCTCCGCAGCCGGGACAACGTGGTGCCTCCCCGCGCGGGGAGCGGCATGTGACCGCCGGCCGGCGTTCCCAGAGTCTTCCTCTCCTCTCTGCGTTTTTTGGTCCTTTTGGACCGGACCCCTTTTGGGGGAGGTGAGGGTGCAGGAAATCCCAGCGGAGCCGTGTCAGCGTGGGGAGAGAGGCGGTGCAGAATATGGAGTCTGGTCTTGGCCTCCCTTTGACGAGAATAGGTCGTCGGCTTGGGTGGGGGGCGTGCCTTCTGCCCTCTCGTTGCCTGTGCATAGCACAGTGGGTCTCGATTCTTTGGTTTTGGGTCCTTTGGAAGCGGGTCAATATTAAAACTGGGTTATAGTTAGAACGATGGCCTCTGGCCGTAGCCCCAGTGCTTTTTCCAAACTCCTCCCCTTCTGCAGTCGCTGGTTGAGGCTGACTGGTTTAAAGTATCAAAATGGGGAAAGTTGAAGGGAGAGCTTAAAGCCTTCACACTCAATGGAGTGGAATTACTTACAGTCCTAAGGAACCAGAATAGCTAATCCTGAAAACAGCATGTAGCTATTTTTATTTCTTTTCAGGGCCCTTCATTTGGAGGAGGGGGCATTTGGGGTTTACTAACAGGACTTTAGATCATGTTCTCGTTCTCCTGCCCTCCTCTCCCCTCCTTCCCCTTCCAGAACCCTCTTATGCAAAGGGCAGTGCTGAAACTTCCATTTTCTTTTAAATCCCTCCTATCCACCCACAGAGTGAGGGAAAACAACTTTAAGACACTCTTTGGTCCTTCCCCGTTCTTTAAACTCAAAAGGGTATAATCATCCCCAGGAGAGAGCACTCCTCAGAAGTTTAAATGGGGCTACTCACCCTTGCTGCTGCTGCTTAGCTAATAGTGACCCTGCCTTGTGGGTTTTAAATCAGCCATGACATCAGGTGGTATTGGGTGCCTGAGCTGGCATTTTGTGTTAAGTCCAGGGGCCCTTGATAGTGTGCGTCACTGGGGTTATTGATCGTGGGAAGAAGACAGCTTGGCTGGCACCTTGCCTTTCCCTCTGAGTGGAGAAGCCAACCTGCTTTAAGTGCCCAAAGCAAAATTCTGAGCGGGGTAGGTTTGCCCTCTCCTTGTTTTTCTGGAATCTTAGTGCCAGAGAGTGTCCACACACGTTAGTTTAGAAACTTTGGAATAGTCTTTTACAGACTTGAGTTAATCCAGTAGCTTCTCTGTTTTAAGCCTGTTAGGGCTTGTGGGTGCTTTTTGAGAGAGACTTCTGTGTGATTGGGTTGTCTGTTCAGGTTAGGTGGTGGCCTTTTTTGGATCTCTAAGGCCCTTTTCCAGCACTGGTTTTATGTGCATCTTGGACAAATTTAAATGTGACACAAGTGGAGTGGCTGTGTGGTCTTGGGAATTTTTGTGTTCTGTGATGCATATGTTTTTGGGAGTCTGCAGAAATGAGTGCCTCATAAGCAAGCTAAAAGCTTTCCAAAGCTTGCTGCAAATGCCTATTTTTAACCTTCCTTTTGGCTCAGATGCTGGTGTTTTAGTTCTTTAAGGGACACATGCAGTAACTAGTAATAAAATATGTTTTTGTGATATCTCTCCTTTCTTGTGGGGTTCTCTGTTCTGGTTTAAGCTTCCAAGTCTTACATTTGTAGTTTTAAGTCTTGGGATTTTGTTTCTGGATCCCACTCACCCTCTAGGTTATTTTAAAATGTTTAAAATGTTTTCCTTATTCCAGCCACACCCCTTCGAAGGATAAGGTCCAGGATGTCTAAGTTAAAGGAAGAGGTGATACATAGCAAAAGTTCTGGGGTCAAACTGTGGATTCAAATGCCAGCTCCACCACTTGTCAGCTGTGCCTCCTTGGACAAGTTATTTAACCATTCTGTGCCTTACCTTCTTCATTTGTATAATGGGTATTGATTTATTTTTCACCTGCCTCATGGGGCTATTGTGAGAATTCACTGTGAGGATACTTGTAAAGAGTTTAGCTCAGTGCCTGGCATGTGGTAGCTGTTAGGATGTGTGGGAGACTGGGACTTTGTGGAACTTTCTCTGGGACTCTGTTTTTCTCCACCTGTAATATGAAGGGCTTGGAGACCATTCATTCATTCATTCATTCATTCTGTCTTTCTGCTGCTTAAATCAGAAGAGATCTTTTCTTGTGTTGTATTGGTACTCCATGAAATGTGGGCTATGTCTCCTTAAAAATTGACTTTTGCTTATCTATAGAGGTAAAGGGTGTGGTATGGATAATCTTAAAGGTTGATGACCCTAAGAATTGGCTATTTTTGCTTTGAAAGTGGTGTGATGAATTTTTTGAAATATGTTTTAATTTTTAAATTTGCTTTTTGTAAAGATTCTATTTGGGAGAGTATACATGTACTCTCTGGGTTGTGAGGAAAAGCCAGCCTAACTGAACTAAAAGTTTGCTGTGGCTTGAGAGTACAGACAGTCCCCAACTTACGATGTTTCAACTTAAAATCTTTTGACTTTATGATGATGCGATAGTGATACTCATTTATTAGAAACTATTTCAAGGTCCTATACAGCCATTCTGTTTTTCACTTTTAGTGCAATATTCAATAAATTATACAAGATATTCAACACTTTATTATAAAATAAGCTTTGTGTTAGATGATTTTGCCCAACTGTAGGCTAATATCAGTGTTCTGAATATGTTTAAGGTAGGGTAAGCTGGCTGTGTGCAGTGGCTGATGCCTGTAATCCTAGCACTCTGGGAGACTGAGGCAGGAGGATTGCTTGCGCCCAGGAATTTGAGGTTGCTGTAAGCGAGGCAGGTGTCATGGCACTCTAGCCAGTATGACAGAATGAGACTCTGTCTCAAAAAAAAGAAAAAAAGGTAGGGTAAGCTAAGCTATTATACTCCGTACAGTAGGCATATTAAATGCATTTTTGACATAGGTGGATTTGTGGGGATGTAAATTCATCGTAAGTGGAGGAGCATCTGTATATCATTCCTAAAATCCTCCATCCACCCCAACAGGAGTAATCATGGGTTTGTTGTACATATACCTCTAACTTTATGTAATAAGATTAGTGTTAAAGTTGAGGACAGGGTCTGACTTAAGCATTTATATTCTGAGCATCATTTTTTTCTGTCTCTCTTAAAAGCAACAAACTGATGACACAAGATAAAAGAGGGGTTATAATGCAGCTATAAACTATGGTACCCCAGGGATCCTCTGCCACACTGAGCTGACCCCAGATAAACCTCCACTGTCCTCTGCTTTTTTCTTCCTGGGTTTGGGGCCTTCTCTAGATTCCTTTGGTCTTACTAGGTGAGCACCTATGTGGATCTGGGGCATCACCAGTGACCTGCAGTGTCAGCAACTTCAGACTCTGGCTCCTTCCTTTCCTCTCACAGAAAGTGGACAGAATGGAAGAACTCTGGCCCTGGAATCATATAGTCTGCACTTTGGAGCCCTAGCTCTGTTTCTAACTTGCTGTGCAATCTTGGGTGAATTACTCAGCTTCTCTGAACCACCATTATCTCTTCCTAAGTGGGAATCTGATAGTAGCTGTTTCAGAGGGTTGTGAGAAATTGTTAAGAAGACAATGTTTATAAAGCTTTTAGCATAGAGCCAGGCACAGAGTAAGCACCTAATAAGTGCTGCCTATTTAATAATTGTTAGTTTTAAATTTTTATTATAAATGGCCACTTTTTTTTTTTGAAACAGAGTCTCACTCTGTTGCCCAGGCTAGAGTGCGGTGGCATCAGCCTAGCTCACAGCAACCTCAAACTCCTGGGTTCAAGCGATCCTTCTGCCTCAGCCTCCTGAGTAGCTGGGACTATAGGCATGCGCCAGCATGCCCGGCTAATTTTTTCTATATATTTTAGTTGGCCAATTAATTTCTTTCTATTTTTAGTAGAGACGGGGTCTCACTCTTGCTCAGGCTGGTCTCAAACTCCTGACCTTGAGCGATCTTCCTGCCTTGGCCTCCCAGAGTGTTAGGATTACAGGCGTGAGCCACCGTGCCCGGCCTATAAATGACCACCTTTATTAAGAGTGTTAATTCCATTTTTGATCCTGCTCATGACCAGCAGTGTGGACACCAGCACATGCCATACTTTCTCTGTGCCTCTGTTTCTTCATCTGTAGAATTGAGGGAATTAGATTACTTTAAATGTCTTCAAAGTTTTTTTAATACTGAAAATTTTTTTTCACCAATAAACCTCCTCCCCACAAAAGAAAGAAACTGAAGTAGAACTTTATATGTGTGTATCTTTATGTTTGATATTGTGATTAAAAACTCCAGTTTTGACTTAAAGTTCTATGAGGGCAGGAGAGACTCTTCTGGCTTCAGGAACCTAAGTCAGTGGCTTGGGGGTGCATAACGGAACAACCAGACATCATGTGCCTTACAGTGTAATAACAGAAAGTACACAGCACTGTCTATGAAATTATCCCCCACCAAATAAAAAACTGAACCCAAATCTAATAGAAGCATAGACCTGTCTATCATTTGATAGGGAAAATGGTGTTAGAGGAACAAACTAACTGACCATGAGGTAGCATTTTCCAGTTTCTAAATGTGAGAAATTCTTTAGAACCAATTCTCCTCTCCCTTCTCTTCCCCCTCTCCTCTCTTCGCCCATTGCCCTGGCCAGAGTGCAGTGCTGTCATCATAGCTTACTGCAACCTCAAACTCCTGGGCTCCAGGGATCCTCCAGCCTCAGCCTCCTACAGTGCTAGGATTACAGGTGTGAGCCACTGTGCCTGGTCCAAATTATTTTTTCAATAAATAAATAGCATTTGTAAGGGGGAGGAACTGTTACAGAGGAAAAGAATTGAGACATCAATCAAATGCATTGTGGATCTTGATTTGAGCAAACTGCCTATAGGAAACCTTTTGTTGACAACTGAGGAAATTTGACAGTTTTAACTTTTTTTAAAGAATTATTTTGTCAGAGACAATAATGGCGTTATGATTGTTTTTAACTCTATAACTAGTTATACGGTGCACCTCCAGCTAAGAACTAGGTTAACCTCAATAAATAAAGCTGAAGGCTCTTTTCTCAATAGTTCAAATCACTTTCTCCTCTTCTAAAGAAGGCACACAATTAGGACACCTTCTAAAGGGGAGAGGGGGAGGCAACCTTTTCCTGGAGCCTTCAGCTGGCCCTTTTCCTTCTGGGCGCAGGGAGTTTGATTTCACACTAATCAGGAAGTGAGTGCCTGCCAGGTAAGGGAAAGTGTTTAGGAGGTGGTTTCTGGATCTTTGGGGGGAGAGTGGGAGTAGTCACAAGCCTTCTTGAACTCTGAACTTCCTGGAGTGGCATAGTTTCTCTGCTGAGCCACTTGCTGTCTACAGTGGAACCTAAGCTAGAGTAAGCAATTTATAGCTGTTACTCAGCACCCATTCTTTTTCCTGGGAGGTGGGCAGGGAGAGGAGGAGGAGCAAGCCTGAAACCACAAAAACCTCTTTAAAATGGAGAGCTTGGCAGATGGGAGTGCCTCTGTTTGCAAAATCCAAGAGGAGCTCAAAGGGAGTAATTAGGGTGTTGGGGCCTCTGGAGGGTTCACAAATGCGGGGGTCCAAGCTTACATACCTCCCTGGCTGGCCCACAGTGATCTAAGGAGTGACTAGGAGAGAGGATGACCTTACCTTGCCTTGTGTTCAGGGAAGGAAGTAAGTTTTGAAACCTGGTGAATGAAAAACATGGGAAATAGCACATCAGTGTAAAGGGGGAAGGTGATGGGATTTAAATGAGTACATGGGCAAAATACTTTTCTCTGTTCTACTTACTTTGTGACCTCAGATAGCTTTCCTAACCTCTGCTTTCCTTATTCACAGAATGGGGCTAATCCCTGTGCTGAGGTTGTTTTGAGGACCAAATTGATATTGAGTATGGGGTAGCCCAGTTCATGAATTAAAATGTCTCACACAAATGTAAGTGGTTTATATTCCACAAGATGCATTCCAAAGCCGGGAAAATGGCATTTGAGGAGGTAATTGCCTATTCTGAGGGGTTAGCTATGCCTTTTCATGAACAGGGTGGATAATCAGGAGTTAGCTGAATTTTCAAGAAGGGCTATTTGTGATAGTTACCAGGGCCAAACTGGCCAGTTTCCCATGGCAGATAGCTTGGGATGTCTCCCAGAAGGATTTACCAGAATCGTGTGGTGCAGTCCTGATGTGGCACCTTTCTCCCTTTGGCTGAACCTTGGGAGGGGCAAAGCCCTGGATGTGGGGAGTGGGTGAGGAGTATGGGTCTTCACTGATGAATGTGGTAAAGCTGGCCAGATAATCTGTCATATGTGGTGAGGGACTTCTACATTTCAGTTTGAAGTACTGTTAGTAAACTCAGATGACAGACCTTATGTACAGGGCACTTTGTGTTTGGTTGGGTTTTTTTTTTTTTCTTTTGAAACAGAGTCTTGCTCTGTCACCCGGGCTAGAGTGCAGTGGCATCAGCCTAGCTCACTGCAGCCTCAAACTCCTGGGCTCAAGAGATCCTCTTGCCTCAGCCTTCTGAGTAGCTGGGACTACAGGCATGCCACCACACCCAGCTGATCTTCCTATTTTTAGTAGAAAGTCTAAAAGTCTTACAGAGTCTCCCTCTTGCTCAGGGCTCAAGCTGGTCTCAAACTCCTGAGCTCAAGAGATCCTCTTGCCTCGGCCTCCCAAACTGCTAGGATTATGGGCATGAGCCACCATGCTGGGCCCAAATCTAAACACTTCTACCACCACCCCCTCTGTTGCTGGCCTGGACCACACATCATCATTTTTACCTAGATTGTTGCAGCAGCCTCTTAACTAGTCTTTGTCACTCCTGTTTAAAGCCCTTTGGTATTTTCTCATATCCAGTGTAAAATCCAGAGTTCTAAGACTATACTTGATCTGGTCCTCCCCACTCCTCCACCCTGACCTCTGACCTCATCTTTCACCACTTGCCCCTTTCCTTCCAAGAACATCAGTTCTCACTTTTCTTGTGTCATGTTATGCACTGTTTTGGGGCTTTTGTTCTGTAATGCTTTTATCCCAAATCACTGGTGGAGAGGCCTTCCCAGGCCACCCTATATAGACAAGCACACCTGACCTTGGATTGCCTTTCCCCACCCCTCTTACCCTGCTTCATTTTTCTTCTTAGGTCTTCTCATCACCGGATTGGGACTTTGATATTTGAGTACTGCTGTGTTCCCAGCAGCTATAGCAATGTCTGGCACATAGTAGTAGGCAGCTTGGTGACCGTTTAATGAGTGAATGGATACATCTCATACTTTTAAGCGGTGTTCATTCAGCACATTTTGAGTGCTTAACATGTGTCAGGCATAGGGGATCACTGCAGTGAATAATAAAAATCTGTTGGCAAGAAGCACATGCACTTAAAATTAAGTATGGAAGATGCTGTGTAGGGAAAGTATGGGATTCTTTGTCTGTGTAGCAGGGGCAACTAATTCAGTCTAGGTCAGAGAAGTTTTCCCGAAGTGATGGCTACGCCAAAATGGGAAGGATGAGTAGGAGTTATGTGAGAAAAGACCCAGAAAGAAAACTCATTATTGGTTGAGGGAAATCCTTGGGATTCAGGAAACTTGAGTTCCCTGTGGCTATAGCGTAGATGACTGGAATGTAAGGTAAGCAGTCTTGCCTTGTAATGAATGCTAAATTCTGATTTTAGCTGGAAGGTAGTAGAGAGTCATTGAAGATTTTAAGTGAGGGAGTGGCATGGTCAGTCAGATTTTTTCTTTTGAAAGATGACTGGCACATGGCAGAACCTCTTAGTAGGTTGAGAATAGATGGCTTGGTTGGGCCTAATGGCCCAAGCCCATAATCTCAGCTAATCGGGATTCTGAGGCAGGAGGATCTCCTGAGGCCAGCAGTTTGAGACCAGCCTGGACAACGTAGCTAGACACTGTCTGTAAAAAGAAAAAATTAAAATAAATTATCTGAGCTTGACCTGTAGTCCCAGCTAGTTGGAAGGCTGAGGCAAGGAGGAGCCCTCCAGTCCAGGAGTTCGAGGATCCCTCCAGTCCAGTGAGCTATGATTGCACTGCTGCACTCCAACCTGGGTGACAGAGCAAGACCCTGTCTCAAAAAAGAATAGATGATTTCGAGTTTCCTTTCTGATCCTTCGGAGCAAGGTTCCCAGATTACAAAATGGAGCAGATTTCAGAGTCATTCCTGAAAAGTAGATCTTGGGCAATTATTAGCTGTCATCCTTTAGGTATAGAGAGTGGGGTTAATGGAGGATCTCTGACTCTGCAGAACACCATATTATCTAAAATACATCTCAGTGCTGGAAGAAGCAAAACTGCTGATGGACTGACTGGCCTAGGCCAAACTCATGCTTACTTGCTTGCTCCTGCTGCAGCTGGCTGGGTAGGGAAAAGAGGAGGCCCCCAGAGTGGGGGGGGTGTGTGTTCCATCTCGGTGGCCATCACCTCCATTCTCCTGGGGAGGTACCGTGCCAGAGGACTTCTTAGGCCCGTATGCTAGGCTGCTTCTGACCAGCCACTCTCTGTATCTTGGCTCCACAGACTTTAGATAGCTATGTGCACAGGGTTTCCTTGCCATCAAAGCCACCTCACCTTGGCTGAATTCAGCTGTTTTTATACCTGTGCTAAGAACAGTGGGGTTTTTTTTGCCCACAGATAGGCTGCTTCTAAGAATGTTTAGCCCAATTGCTAGTTGTCGGCTCTGTCTCTATTGTTGTGCCCTCAGGGGTATGTTTTCCCTTCCCTACTTTCAGAGATGAGAAGTATTTAGAACTGGAAGGGCCCCAGAGGTCATTGAATCTAAACCCCTCATTTACAGGTTAGGTACTTCAGGCCCAGAAAGGAAATAGGAGTTGTTCAGGATCATGGTCAATTCAAAGCAAAGCTGAGACTTGAACCTGCTTCCACTGTAGTTCTGCTTTCATTCTGCCTCTGGAGGAAGAAGTAGAATGGGCTGGTGGTTGAGCATGAACTTTGGACAGTCACAGTTTAAATTAGCCCAGCCACTTACCAACTGAGTGCCCTTGAACAGGTTGGTAACTTCTGGGCTTTGATAAACGGGGCTATATCTAGAGTGTCCACCTACTAGGATCACTGTTGAAGGTGAGCTAGGCTGGACCCTGGCACATAGTAATACGTATTAATGGTAAGAGTGTTGATTGTTCTCCTTGAGGCCTTGAATTTGACTTCTTCAATTTGCTGAACACAAGTCAGGTGCTAAAGCCAGCTTTCCTCTGTTGGCCTGGGTCCTCTGCCCCTTGATCCCTGCTGTGTGGTCCTGAGCGTACACTGAAGGGCAGCCCCTGTCACATCTTAGAGCCAGTGCCCTAGGCCAGCTCTGTGCAACTCCATAGTGGATGGGAATTTAAGGACTCACAGGGGACCATAATCCTGGCAGTGAGAAACCCAAAATGTGATGGTTGAGAATGCTCTGCTGATAGAATGTTAGAGTGAGAGATGAATTCAGGTACTTTGCAGTAAAACTCTTTTGCTCCATCTTTGGTGTTGCTCTGTAGCTTTGGGTTTGTTTGGGGGAGGAGAGGTCTGTTTGCTTTTCCTGTTTTGTATATATATTAATGGTAATATGAGGAAGAGATACCAATTTAGGATCCTAGCATAGAGGTGTAATTTGAACATGGTGAATGTGAGGTTGTTTATGGGAGGCTGAATGTTGCTTCTAGGGAATGTGGGAAGGAGACAGGAAGTCAGGAGCACACAGAGGAGTTGGCTCATATGCACCTTTCTTTGAGGATGGAATGGTTGAAGAACTGGAATTATTTTGCCCAGGGAATCAAAGCTTGGGTGGGTGGGAAATGTTGATTGTCTGGAAATACAGCATTTGAAATAGAGCTTCTTCATGTGGCCTTATGGTGAAAGCTCAAATGGCTGGTGGGAGGTGAAGGGTTAGACGGTTTTGCCTACCTTCAGGTAGTAACTTTCAACAGTGCCCCTAAATGGATTCACAGGAGGTACTGAGAGTTTCTTGATATGGTAATATTTGAACAGTTTAAATGGCGATTTGCTGTAGGGCTGTACAGCTACAAGTTGACAATACTTTTCTAGATTGGTTCACTAAGAAAATTTTGAGTACTGTACCTGTTAGCTGTCAGGCCCCGGAATTCATGGGTAAACAAGACACATTGCTGCCATGGTGGGGCTTACATTCTGAATTGATGTGATTGACCTGCATTTAAAAACACTTTATAACAGTCTATATTTAAAAATCAGGAAAATTCTCTGCAAACCTAGGGAGTTCCAGCTTCTCTTTAAAAAAATCAGTCTCAGAATATACAGAAAATACCTCACTGAATTGTATACTTGAAATGGGTGAATAGCATGGTTTGTGAATTATGTCAGTAAATCTGTTATGCAGGAAACAAATTAGAAGACCTGAGCTACTCTGGGCCTTTCGTGATTGCCATCCAATGACAGAACCTAACTCCCCTTTAGAGTGCTGCAACTTGACGCTTGTAAGCACTTGAGTTTGCCATCCTTCATCCAAGGATGGCTTCAGCGTGAGGCCTATGGGCTCAGAGTTTGTATGTTTCATCATACAAAGGAGAAAGGACAGGCTACCCAGCTCACAGGCTGAGGAGCATTCTTACGGGAGAAGAGTGAGAGGAGAGGGTGGGGAAGACTTTAAGGCCTAGGACAGAAATTATACTCTACCAGCATTGGGCCTGAAGCTCTGCAGCTGCAGTAGGAAGCTACAAGAGTTAAGAGATGGGCTTGCCAGGGTTATATTAGGCCCCATTGTGAGTGTTTGCTCCCCTTCCCCATCTGTGAAATGGGTATAGCATCTTTTCTTTTTTTTTTTTTTGAGACAGGGTCTCACTCTTGTTGCCCGGGCTAGAGTGCCATGGTGTCAGCCTAGCTCACAGCAACGTCAAAGTCCTGGGCTCAAGTGATCCTTCTGCCTCAGCCTCCCGAGTAGCTGGGACTACAGGCATGCGCCACCATGCCCAGCTAATTTTTTTTTCTATATATTTTTAGTTGGCCAATTAATATCCTTCTATTTTTAGTAGAGACGGGGTCTTGCTCTTGCTCAGGCTGGTTTCGAACTCCTGACCTTGAGCGATCCTCCGGCCTTGGCCTCCCAGAGTGCTAAGATTACAGGTGTGAGCCACCTCTCCCAGCCGGTATAGCATCTTTGATTTCAATCTCAAACACCCTGTAGATGTAAGAGTGACTAAGGCAGATATTAAGTTTCAGTATAAAGGCAAAAGATGGAGGCTAGAGGCTTTGTCATGGCTGGGGGCAGCTTCAATCAAGGTACTGGGAATGCCTCTAAGGGTGAGTCAAGGTGGGATTGATAAGGAGCCTGGTGATGAGCATTCTAACCTGGAAGAACAGCGCATACTAAGTGGCAATGATTTTAGAGTTCTCCAGGGAACAGACAGAAGGCCTGTATGAATGAGGGAAAGGGGGGCTCAAAGAATCAGAAACAGGAGACCTTTGGAGGCCAGTTTGGATCCTGTTCTGAAAGCAGTGGAAGAGGTAACATGATTGATTTCTGCTTTAGGATTACTCAGTTCTGTGGAGAATGAATGGGGGTGGGTGGATAGGAGGAAGCAAGATGGAAGCAGGGAGACCCCTTAGGAGACTTCCACAGTCGTCCTGATGGCCTAGTGACTTGGGCCTGATTTTTTTTTTTTAAACTAACTTGCTGTTCTCCCCTAAGACTAGGTTACTTAAAGAGGAAGCTTTCTGATTGCTAATGTTTTTCCTCCTCATTTCTCAAACTGTCTGGAAGCTGAATTAGTTGCCTGTGCCCGTTGGTCAGAAGGGTGGCCTTAGGCAGGCAGATGTTTCCCCTTGGTTCTCGGTCGTTTGGCCCCAGAGACAGGTTAAGTGCAGGTGCTTCCCAGCCTGGGCTGCCTGCCCTGTCCAGTCCCATATTGCATGCTCCAGGGTGAAGGTGGAATTAACGTAGGGGGAATAGCCTGGGGCCACAAGCAGGGGTGGGAAAGATGGGCCCTGGAGGTGAGAAATGACCCTGACCCTGAGTCTTAGTGTCACAGTTTTCTATTTTATTTTATTTTAATTTTTTATTTT
>CAUYRT010045416.1:0-42656 GCA_963574885.1 Lepilemur ruficaudatus
TTAATGGCCAACTAAAAATATGTGTAAAAAATTAGCCAGGTATGGTGGCACATGCCTGTAGTCCCAGCTACTCGGGAGGCTGAGGCAGGAGGATCACTTGAGCCCAGGAGTTTGAGGTTGCTGTGAGCTAGGCTGACGCCACGGCACTCACTCTAGCCCAGGCAGCAGAGTGAGACTCTGTCTCAAAACAAAAAACAAAAAACAAACAAAAAAAATTTTATGGTTTATATACTTAAACATATAAACAAATGTTGTGTATATACAGACTTCATTTTAGGACAGACAGTAGTATACAACGTAACACTTTGCCCCACGTTGCTTCTTTCACATAATGATTATAAAGACATCTCCTCACTTCTTTTTATACCTGCATAACCCCCCAGCGTGAAGGTGTGCCACAGTTCATTCACTCTGTCCTCACACGGACATACCTGGGTTGGTTCCAGTTTTTTTATCTTATGAATAGGGGCTGGCATTGATAGTCTCCTTCATCTGCTTTTTTGTATTGAGATATATACCTGTAAGTGAGATGGGTGGGTCGCAGGGGTAAATGCCCACGTGATTTTGCTGGATTTTCCTAATTGCCCTCCATAAGGATTCCACAGGGATTATGCATTTTGCATGCACACCAGCAATGGATGAGAATTCCTCCTTCCCCCATAGTCTCAACATCACAGCATGTTGTCAAACTTTGGGTTTTTGTCAGTCTGATAGGTGAGAAATGGTCTCTTGGTCTAGTTTTAATTTGCATTTCTCTTAGGAGCGAGTGTGAGCAGTTTTACATTACATACATTATACACACATAAAGGAGCTCTTTGCAGCTCTTTCTCCGACAACTAACATTTTGTTACAAGGTTGTTGCACCTTTCTGTGCTTTTAGAAATTTTTTATATACAAGGGATAGTAACTTTTCCCTGTAACAAAGAACATAGTTTTTACTAGTTTGTCATTTGACTTTACTCTTTAAGTATTTTCAGTATTTTCCAGGAAGCTATTTAATTTTTTTTCAAAAAAGTAATCTATTATCAACTTTTTTCTTTTTGTTTCTAGATTTTGAATAATAGCTAAGAACGTTTTCCCCATTCCCAGGCTATAGTGGAATTTACTTATATACTATTAATACCTTTACTAGTATATGCTTACTCATGTACTATTAATAATAATACTTTTCTTCTAGTACTTGCAGAGTTTGATCTAAATTTTACATCTAAATAGTGAATATATTTGGAATTTATGCTGTGTACAATATGATCTGACTTTATTTATGCAGGTGTACAATATGATGCAAAAATATTTGATTTTTTCCCTTTATTTTTCATTTTTCAAAATAATGATAGCATCTTCTAAGATGACACTATGCAATAGGAATATAATGCCAGCCGCATATGTAATTTAAAATTTTCTGGTTGTTGTGTTAAAAAATGAGAAAGAAGTAGCTGAAATTAATTTTAACTATATAATATTTTACTTTATAATAAACTTTATTTAAATATGATATTTAACTTTATAAAATTTAACCAAATATTTCCAAAATATTATCATTTCAACCTGTAGTCAATATAAAAAAATTAATGCAATTTTACAACTTTTTTTTCGTATTCAGTCTTCAAAATCCAGTGTATATTTTATGATCAATTCAGGTATTAAATTTTCATAAGAAATACTTGACTTGCATTTCGATGTCACAAAACTTACAGTGAAACACATTTTCACAAAATAGATTTTCGCAAAATTTATACTCTTTGTTTTTCACAGTAGTAAGGAGTATGGCTCTAGAAAGTTCGGTGTTACCCCTCCCAGGTATATTTGCAGGGTGATAACAGACATAGCCGTAAGCCACGGGGGTGGCCAGACTCTGCCGTCTGCCAGAGGTGTGCCGGGGCGGAGGCTGAAGGCCATCTAAGGAGCCCTGAAAGAACAGATCAATCAACTTTGTGGTGGTCCTTACCTGTTGTAGGGACACTGCCTCTCCTCTCCAGTCATTGATTGGCTTTTTGGTCTGCCTTATTCAGGTGGGAACTGGCCACCCTGGCCACTCACCAGTCAGCACACCATTTTACATCCTTCAATTATGGCCCAATTTGTGTAACTCTGGATGAGTGTAGACTCCTTGAGGGTTGGGATTGGGTCTCTTCATTCTATCTTGTGCTCCCAAGTGCTTGTTACCAGGCTGATATGGTCTGAATGTTTGTGTCCCCACAAAATCCATATGTTGAAACAATCCCCAATGGAATAGTATTAAGAGGTGATTAGGTCATGAGGCTGGAGTCCTCATGAATGGGATCAGCACCCTTATAAAAGAAGGTGCTACTTCACCCCTTCTGCCCTGTGACAACTCAGCAAGAAGGCATCATCTATGAAGCAGAGAGAGCCTCACCAGACACTGAATCTGCCGGCACCTTGATCTTGGACTTCCCAGACTCCCGAACTGTGAGCAATCATACATTTCTGTTGGTTATCAAGTACCCAGTCAGAGGTATTTTGTTATAGCAGCCTAAATGGACTAGACACAGGCTTTATGGCCAAGCCATGAAACAAGACACTTATCTCAGAGCCTGTTTTCTTGTCTTCCCTGTCTCCACGTAGCTTTGTGTAGCTGGCTGCACTTTCCGAAAACATCCACCACAACACTTCTGCTCCCAAAGGCTTTTTCAGAATCTTGCTACTCCCCATCAAGAGGCGGAGTCTATTTTCCCTCCCCCAGACCTATGCAGATCTTTGTTAGGATGCAGAGTAGGCGACACAGTGTGACTTCCACGGTTTCATAAAAGGCCAAAGGACTTCTGCCTGGCTAGCTCGTGTTAAGCTCACCTTTGGTATCAGTTATCACGGTGCTATGGGTGACCCCAAACTAGCCTGAGTAGAGAGACCACATGGAGAAGTGCAGGTGGAAAGGAAGTGAGGCTCCCCTCGGCCAACAGCCCGCATTGACCACCAGGCCCATGAGCGAGTCCATGACAATCCCAGCCTCAGCCTTGAAGCCTTCCAGCTGAGCCAAGAACCGTCTTTGTTATGCCTTTTCCCAAATCCTGACCCATGGAAGCTGTGAGCCCAATAAATGATTGTTTTATCCCATTGAGCGTGGGGGTGATTTGTTCCCCTAGTAACTAGGACACTGTGAAATAATGGCCAAGCCACTTCTCTTTGGGTGGATCTTCTCAACATTCAGGCTCATCGTACAGAAAAAGAGAAGGAAGAACTGGAAGACTGCTGACGCTTCCTCTCCCCTCTCCACCACCATCCTTCATTCCTCCTTCCTGCCGGGGCAACCTCACTTCCCCAGGAATGACTTCTCTGCACCCCATGCTGCCCCAAAAGCTCACCACCCATGCTCACTCAGCTCTCCAATCACAGCCTCCCAGAGCACCTGGGATTTTTGTCTTTACCCAGTTTGTGATTCTGTTTGTTTGTGGTTATTAATGAAACACACGCCCCTGAAAGGGAAGGATCTTGTTGGTGTTACTCATGATGATGTCAAGCCACTCAGCACAGTGCCTGGCACACAGAAAGGCACTGGTTGAATGACCTGGACTCATACACTTACTACTAGATCTGGGACCAGGACATGGTGTCCCAGCACTCAGCCGAAAGCTTCCTTGGCCACATCAGTTTGCCTCCACCACGAACCTTCTGTTGCTTTTTTCCCAGTGGCCAGAATGCTGACCATCTAGAGATTAAGGCACAGTGTCTACAGAACTCTCCTCAAACTGAAAACATTCCGTCTCCATCCCGACAGCCACCTTCTTGCCAAAATAAGCCGGGAAAGGTTATGTGAGTGCCTGGATTCCGGCAGGAGTTGAGCTAGTCTGAGAAGAAAAACAGAGAAAAAGGAAATATCCCAAAATGTTGATTTGTTTAAACTTCTTCACAAACTTTACAACACAAAGAAACCAACAGAGACAAACTCGTAATGAAGTAATCAGCAGATGCTGCTAATATTCCAGCAACAAGAAATGACTCCCCCCATTTCATGGGGTAGATATGAATAGGGTCATTAAAATATGGCCAGGGACGGGAGGGAGAGTTTACTTTTTCTGTCTCCTTAGAGTCTGCGTTCTGAAAGCTCAGCAGGAATTTAAACAAATAGTGGGGAGGAATAGTGAATCTGATCATATTTAAAGAAAAAGCCCCTTTCAAACTTCTCTTCTTTTAACACACTGGCTTCTGCAAGTTTCACTTTTTAAAAATGCTGCTAGTTTGGTTTTTTCCCCCTGAAAACAAAATCAGCATCAAATCGATCTAATATTTTTCTGCATTTTTGTCTCTAGGTCAAGAAGAAATTGTTTCTCTCATATAAATGAATGTCAGAAGGGAAGGAAGGAGGGTAATAAGGAATGGGGCCATAATGCATCCCTTTGGTTGAAAAGTAAAACAAATAAATAAATAAAGTTAAGAAAGGACAAAAGGTATACGGAGAAAGCTGTCTGACAAAAAGGGACTACATCAGTAAAATGGGCCCGTCGAGGTTATACCTCCTCAGGGAGGGTAGTATCGGGTTTTGAGTCTTTGGTTCTCTTGCATTCCAGGTAACATGCAACTTATGTAGGAAGAGGGGCTGAAGAGAGTGGCTCCAGGCAACCTCAACTGGGCAAATTTAATTGAACTAATGGTACAACCCGCTCATGGCGGGTGTTGGTTCGGTTCGGTGCTCTGATCTTGGATACGTAACTTCTTTTTACTTTTTACTTCTTTCAGTCTTCTCACCTGTAAAAAAAAGGAGATAAGAACCTCCCTGAGAACTGAAGGTTAAATAATGCAAAGGAAGTATAACATCTCACCTGGCACGTAGTAAAGCGGTCCTACAAACGTTAGGAAGAAAAAAGCCAAATTCCTCCATGAGGGGCTTCTTGGGTGAGGCCCCCAGGCCTTGGGGAGGTTGGCGGCCCCCAGGGTGTGTCTGTGGGGGGAGGACACGTTAGCGAGCTGCCCCCACTGCTCCTCCAAGTGTCCCAGCTCTGGCTGTGGCGTGGCTTGAGGGCCCAGGGCTCGTCACCGAGTTTGCTTAAGCAAGTTCTCTCACACACAGGCCCCATGTATACACTCTGGCCCGAAAATTCAGTGAGGTTTTTTTCTTCCTTCTTCCTCTGTTGTTGTTGGGTTCTGATTACTTCCATCTGGCTCCAGCGGCTCCAGTGGAGTCTCTAAAAAAACAAAACAAAACAAAAACCCTCCCTACAACACAAACGCACCAAACCCAGAAAGCTGCTTCGCCTCTCGCCAACCTGCGCTTAGATGGCGACGTTTGCGAGTCACGGCTGGGGGCGCCGGCAGGGCCCCCGGCACCTGCGCCCGCTGCTAGCGGCAAGAGGGTCCGCGTGGACCCTGCCCCGCCTCCTTTCCCTCGAGCCCCCGGCTTCCGCCCCGGCGCCCGGAGAAGCGGGCGCCCAGGGAACAGCGACCCGGGCATCTCCCGGCGGAGGGAAGAGGGAGGTGGGGAGGGCGGGGGTTTTCAGAGATTAGAAACAGAGCCGTCCCAGCGCCTCAGCCCCACAGCTCATCTGACTTGAGTTAGCAACACCTCCAAGCCCCCAGCCCGGCGCCTTAAAAAAGTGTTAGGGCCTGGCGCGTTCCCTTCTCGAACTTTCCTCATCGGTGTGCTTTCTTTCCTAGGTGCTGGGGGTAGAATTCCCGGGCACCCCCGTCCCCTCTCCTGCGGGCGGGGTCGGGCCCCCCCCCTCAGCGTCCCGGGCGGGGTGCGCGGCCCGGGTGTGCCCACGCCGTGCGCGCGGGGGCGCTGCGCCGTCCTGGCTGCGCTGGTGGCTTGCAGGAGTGCCGGCGCTCGCCAGCCGAGGCAGCACCGCTCCGCGGACTTTTTTTCAAACTCCCATCAATGAGACTTCGAGGAGCAGCGGGAGGCGGCGGCGGCGGCGACTGCAGACCCAAAGGAAGGCGAGGAGGAGCGGGAGCAGCCAGAGGAAGGAGCGCAGGCCGCGCGGCGCGCGGGAGCCTCGGGGAGCCGCCTGCTCGCCGGCGGTAGGGGCTGCCGGCCCCCGCCTGCCTCTCGGTCCCCTCCCCCGACTGGCCCGCTCCGGCCCGGCGGGCCCAAGCCCCGGCACACGGCAGCCCGCGGCGGCTCGCCGCGCCAGCCAAGTTGGGATGGGGGCCCGCAGCCACCGCCCGGCGCCAGAGAGGCCACCTGCGTGCTAGAGGCAAACTTTTGTCTCCCTCGGTAAAGTTGCATTGGCCTTCTTTTGCTTGCTTTTCGTTGCGAAGCGCCTCCTACCTCGGCCGAGTCCTGGCAGACTGGGATGCTGTGCCGTCTTGGAGGGTCCCTTGGCGGGGCGATCGGGGCTTAGGGGGATTGGAGGCTAGTGGGGGCGACCCCACTTCGGGCTCTGGACAAGCAGGGCGGGGACGTAAGGAGAACTCGTGGCCAGGGATGAATTTTGCATCCCCTCCATACCTTGGGGAAAGCGCCTCTCTCGGGGTGCACAGGCAGGCCGGCCGGCCCCCGCTCCCTCGCCACCGCGTCCGAGCCCGGGGCTGTTTTTGAGGGGGATGGAGGCTGGGATTGGAGGCTGGGATGCTCCGAAGCTTCCGTAGGTGGGCAATGGGAGCGTGTCTGCGGGAGTGTGCTGAGTGCTAAGGGGCTGCAGCCAGCTACTTGCGAACTTCTAACTCCACTTCGCGCTGCGCGTCCTGGAGCCCTGCCTTTCTTTCTTCCTTGCTCCTTCCTCCCCGCCCCAGCCCTGTCGCCCCCTCCCCCTCTGCCGGGCTTTCCTCCTCGGCCTCCCTCTTTGCCTCTCTCCTCCTCCTCCTCCTCTCCTGCCCTGGGCCCTGAGATCCGCTTGACTTCCCGAAGGGATCCGCACGTAATCCTTTGCCAGGTCCTCCGGTCCCCCCACCCCTCGCTTTCATCCCCGCCCCCTACTCATCTTCTCCCCCCTACCTCCCACCCCCGGGACAATCTCTCAACAAGTATATTTGCTGAGGAATTTGAAAAATCCACTACTGCAACTTGATCTGTGTGTGATGGATGGGGAGAGGCGCGGAGAGAGTTGGGCGCCAATCCTATTAAGGGTTGAGAGAGGGGAGCGTTTCCTCGGGATGGGGCAGGAGGGGGAGGGAGCGTGTGCTTGCGTGTGAGAGGGTGAGCGCGCCCGCCGCGCCGCGGAGCTGGACGTCCACCCAATTCGGCGCCTTTGCAGCCCGGCGGTAATTGCTGTCATTTCCTAGGAAACCCGACTTTTTACTGCGCGGGGAGCTGGGGATGGAGCCCGCGGGCCTCAGCCTGGGTGACTGGCGCTCGCGGACCTTGGGTCTCCCCCCCAGTCCCCATCCCATGTTTCTCCCCACTGTTCTCTCTTTTGTGTAATTGTTCTGTGGCTCCCGGACTTGATCCCAGCTAGCAAAGTAGACCTTTCCCTAGAGTCTGGTCCGGCGCCCTGGGGGTCTTTTACGCGGCCCTCCGTCGCCCGGCCCGGGCGTCCCACTCGGTGCCCGACCTCTGGCTCGGGCTTTGCAGCTCGGTGGCCGTGGCTGTATCCTGGGTCCCCGCTCCGCCGCCCTTGCCGGTCGTGTGAAGGTTTAATCCCGACAGCTTCAGATAAAGGGAGCAGTTGTAAAACGCTCATAGGCTGTTTGCAGACGAGGCTCTGGGGGATGTAGGAGAATTTGAAAGTAAACGTTTCCCTCACAAGCGGCATAAAATAGTGTTTAAACAAATATTGTATTGGCATGCTCAGGGGGCTCGGTGCCAAAAAGTAAAGTAAATAAACTGTGAAATCCAAAATATACGGGGGGGCGGGGGCGGGGGAAAAGTGGCGGAGTGGGCGGGCTTGTCACCAGCCTTCCAGATGAGATCAGTTTGTTCTAGTTACCTCACCTAGGAGCCCCCTCCCCGCCCATTTCCTTACCTGGGTTGGGAGTTCCCTTTGCTGGGCTTCCTCGGGTCTGGGGCAGATCTCCCTGGGCCTGGGAGCGGCTTTGCAGTGCCTCAGCCTGGGGGAAGTTCATTGTGTGGCTACCTGGCTGGCCTCCTCAGGGGAGGGGAGGGCACCCTGGCCTTGCCTGGCTGGTTTGAGTTTTAGGCTCTTTATTTAGGCTTTTCCCAGCTTCTGGTCTGTCCTGGGACAGTAATTCTAGAATGCGGAATCCAGATCCTGCAGACCGGCCCCACCAGGGGCCTCCCTCCTTCTTTTTGACCACTCTTCCTGCCGCCTCTTTCTTCATCTTTCTTGCTTTCGTTTTCCTAGACTTGCTGCTTCTCTCCTGAGGGTTACAGGAAATTGTTGGAGAAGTTCTCTCCCGGATTCAAATTCCACTCAAACCCAGCCATATGGAAAGTTGTCGCTTGTCTGATGAGTTTTAAAGTTAATTATATTTTGTAAGATTTAGGGTGGTTTTGTATTTCTCCCCGGCTTTGAGATTGTTGAATGATTCTAGAGGGATTTAAATGAACGCAGGGAAGAGCCTGCATTGGGAAGAGCCTACCCGCCCAGGAGGTAGCCCTCAGGTGATCTGGTCTTCACTTGGGCTGGCAGCTGAGTGGCAGAGTGGAGTTACAGCAGTCTGCAAAGTCAGCTGGTGAGAATGGGAATGAGAGGGAGAAAAGCCCTCCCAAGCCAGGGCTGGCTCACAGAGGAACAAGGTGGGACTGTTGAGAGATGTTTTTATCTTCCGTGGGAATAGATTTGATGGGAATTTGCACAGGGTTCAGATTCCTTCAGCAGAGACTTCCAGGCTCTTCCCAAACCCATACTGCTCCAAGCTGAGTCCTTGGAGGGAATCTTGACTCTTTCTCCTTGAAGTGTATGTGGCGTGAGCCCTGAGGCCCTCGTGGCTAGTCAGCCTTGTAATGGAGTGCCACTCTACTTTCTCAGGGATGCTCCGGCCCACTTGTGGGAAGAACACTGAACAGAGAGGAAATCCTTTGAGTTGCCTGGCGGGAAGAGAGGGCCACCGGGCTGCTGGTCAGCAGCACATTGCCTTGCTCAGGGGGTCTTGGGGGCTGCGTACTGTAGCTGGCTTGTTTGCACTGCAGACTGAAAAATACACAAATACTTCACGCTTTTTGTACTCCCACAAGTGCCCTGTACACAGTGCAGCCCCTGGGGCTGGATTAGCAAACCAGGGGATTCAGCAGGCAGGCAGACAAAATTGGATATTTGCCTAATAAACACCCTTCTTCCATCGGGGCCCCCCCTTGTCCACCCCAGGGGAAAACTTCACTCCACAGATGCCAGCAATTCCTGTTAAATGAGACCAGGAGGTTGTCGTGTGCACTTTGAAAGCCTGCATGACCCCCTCACACCCAGCTGGCTTGTTAAAGCTCAAAACCGGAGTCCTACATCCTTGTGTACTCTGTGGGTAGGGCAGCTGGCCCTTTCCCGGGAAAGTGTGTTCCACCCGCTTCCTTTAATCTGTGTGGCGCTTGCTTGAGGGAGGTGGAGCAAACCAGCCTTGCTTCTTTAAGGCTGGGGGCAGAAGGGGCTTCTACCTGTGCCAGAGCCTGTTTCCTGGTGCATGAGGGGCAGTCAGGCCAGGTGGACCTCCCTGCGGACAGCTGCAGCTGTTCCCGCTGGGCCAGGGCCCTTTGAAAAGGAACCCTGGGGGAGCAGTTCCCCCCTTTCTTCTTTTCAATAAGTGTCAGAGGCATGGACAAGTGAAACACGTGAAGAATGCCAAAGAGAGAAACAGTATTCTCAGATTCCAGAAAATTCAGAGAGGCAGAATAGGTGATTGTACCAACAACCAGAATGTACAGCAATTCTGGTGAACAAGGCTCATGCACTTCTAAAGAACTCAGGGAGGAAAAAGTGCTCTGTGATTGTTTTCTCAGGCTTGTTTAAAAGATTTGGGAAAGGGTCGTTAGACATTGCTGTTTCGTAGTGTCCTTGGGTAAAGAGTGATACTTTCTTTTGACACTTTCATGGTTTTCAAATAAACACATAACACCAGATTTATTGTTAATCATTTTCTCCAAAATTAGAGTGTTTGCTGTGGAACATGACGGATTTTAAAGAACAAATCATTGATTGTTTTTAGGTTTTGAAGGTGATAAAAACATCCTTAATCCACAAAACTACTAATATTTTTAAAACCGTGGGAAAATGGATGGATGATAGCATACTTTCTGCATGTTTAGTATCTTATTTTCCCCAATTCTTTCAACAACAAAAGAACCTTCAATAATCCTGTTTTTGTGTTCTGTTTCTGGTTTCTTAAAAAACATACACATGGGGGAAATTAACTCATTTAAGATGTGACCAAAGAGTCCATGTTAAACTGTTTTTGGGCTTTGGGTTTAAACTAAGTTAATGTGGTTTTGTGTGTGTGTGTGTGTGTGTGTGTGTGTGTGTGTGTGTGCTTGTGTTAAAAGAAAAAAAGCAGGTTGCTGGGAAGTGTGTTTTAACTTTGAGTGCCCGGTTTCACCATTAGCATGAGAAAAAAGTTTTAGTGCATTTCTATTGTCTTGAATGGAGAGTTGGGCAAAGGGAAGGGAAGCCGGGAAAGGGTGACGGTCCATTGAGATTCTTCAGCGGCCCCGAAAGCTCGTCATCTGCCTCTGAAATCTGTGATCGGATATCACTTTTATCTCGCTTTTCCATTCTCTGGCCTTTTTCACACGTTCACTTTTGTCAAGGTTTATTGATTATGTTTTCTTCTCTGCAAATCTGTGGAAAATTTAATGAACCAAAAACAGTAGTGAAATAAAGGGGACTTTTTATTCATTAGCAGGGGGTTGGGATTGATTTTCCCCCCTCGGGCGGCCCAGGGCCCCAGGCCGCCTGCGAGGGCGCAGCGGGAGGAGGGGTGGCCCTGCCCCGCGCGGGCCGAGGCGGGGCCTCCCCAGGCTGCGGCCTCGAGCTGACCGGCACGGGCTGGGCCGCGACTCCTGTCCCTCTGTGGCTGTGCCGGTGAGCCCGTGTCCAGACACGCTGCAGTCCCCACCTGCCTTGTCCTCCAGGGTCCTGGCTCAGAGGGCTTGGAGTGGGGTGGAGGTGGGGGATGTGTGTATCTCTCAAACTTACAGCGCACTTGAGTGCTGAGCCTTCCCCGGGACGCGGCTGAGTGTCTCCCTGCCTCCAGACCCAGCTCGCAAGCCTGTAATTAAGCAGAGCCCCTGGCGTGATTACGCCTGCTGACTCGCTGCGTTTGGAGCTTTTGCCCCGGAGGCTGGGTGAACTCTTGCTCTCTGCAGAGGCTTTTGGGCAGCCCGTGGCACTTGCACTGCGCATTCGTCCGTCTCCCCACTCTCGCTCGCGTCCTCCCTCCTCGGCGATCCTTCCCTCCTTCCTTTCTTCTTCTCTCACCCCTCGCTGTCCCTCCCTCCCTCTCCTCCGGGTCTCTCCTTTCCCCCTCCCCTCTCTGTTCTCTCTCCCTCCGGCGCCCCCTCCTCTTTGTCTCCTCCTCTTTTCTCTCCTTTCCCATCTCTCCCCTCCCCCGTCGGTTTCCCGCCGCGCGCGGGGCTTGCGGGGAGGCCGCGTGTCCCGGCGGCGCCCACGGTGCCGGGAACGTTCCGCCGGCCGCGTCCCTCCCACCTGCGCGCCAGCCTGGTTTGCTGCGCCCGAACAATGGCCACATTGTCGCGGCCGCGCACCGGCCGCCGCCGGCGAGTGGCGGGAGGTCGGACCCTGCTCGTGGCCAGTCGGGAAGAGAGCCAGCGGCCAGGCCCCCACGGCCGCGCCCCGAGCCGGCTCCCGCCGGGCACGGTTCCTGTCCCGAATGGCGCGCTCGCGGGTGCCCGGAGGCTCGTGTCCCTCCCACGTCCCATTAGCTCGCCCTCCTTCCCGCGTCCCGGAGAACGGGGTTCCAGTTTACTTTTTAGTTTGCGGAGTGAATGAGAGCGCTTCATGAGGGCCAGGAGAGAGAGAGAAGCCCCGTTACCAAACTTTGGTGGCGTCCGAAACTTTTCCTTGTAAGCCATCTGCAGACAGTAACCCAGCAGGCCGCCTTCTGCCCTGTCCCAAAGGGAAAGTCAGGGAGAGAAGGATGGTCCTCCCCTCCATTCGTCTTGACCTGTAGGGATTTGAGACCTCTTAGCGCTCAGAAAAAGAAAGATCTTTGAATGCTTACGATGTTAAAAGAGCATCCCCGGGTCCAAGATAGCCCCTTTCAGCAGATGCTTAGCAATGCTGCTTTGTGCCTTGGACAATGCAATAATTCAGCCTGACTTTTGAGCCACATTTATAAGGAACTGTAAGGGCCGCTCAAGTACACTTGTGCTAAGTTGAATTGATTGAAATTTAATGGCGCTTAGTGGCGATGAATGGTAATGATTTTCCAGCGTATCTTTGGCATACTTGACATTAATAACTGGAGAGTGTGTGTGTACTCGCACTGAGAGCCTGCCACACACGCGAGGCCATAGCATTATTCATTTTCTGAGATGCCAGTCCTTTCTCTCCTCAAATCCTTTTCCTTCTCACCATAACTCAGTTGTTAGGATGATTTAAAAAAAAAAAAAGGAAAGAGAAAAATCTTTCTCCATTCAGCGCGTACATCATGTCAGCATAATTTTGAGCTCATGATTTTTTTCAGTTCCTACATAAATCAGCTTCTAATATACAGAATGTGATGAATTTGTTTTAGCTGCCATCATGAATTAATGTTATGCAAATAGAAGCTTTGCAGGTGAAATGATTTACTTAATAATTTCAACTTCTAATATTTAAACTCATTCATTATGTTGGGAGTTTAAAAAAAAAAACAAGTCCATATTTTTAAACCTGAGATGGAGCGATTAGTATGCAAGTATTTGCAGTGTAGGCAGACCTCGATGACCAGAAAATAGCTCTTAATTTGTTGATTCTTTGAGAATCTACAGTTCACCAAGCAGTGGCCTAAGGAGCAGAGGTTAGAAGACTTACGAAGTTCTGTCTGGGGGAGGACACAGAAAGGCATTTACATAATTCCAGCCTGACCATCAAGGTACAGTATCCTATGGGACTGAACTAGCTCTGCTTTGGGAGCTAAGCATGACTTCCCATTTGGACTCGCCTTGCAGGGTACGTGTACCTGTGCCAGATGGAGAAGGGTGAAGGGGCTCTGATGCCCCCATCTTTGTCCTTTGCTAGTTAAGACCATCTTAAGAGCCCATCATTAAATACTTGCCTATGAAGGTGGCAGTGGTATAGAAAGTTGGACCAGAAGACCACACAGGTAACTGCTAGGAAGACTTTTTTATGTATCATCATTTTGGGCTGTTTTCCTCTGGAAAAAGTTGAGGAGGAGCATAAGAGTGATGGATGGCTGCACTCTAAAGAGAAAGTAGCCCGAACCTCCTGAGGTTACCCTCAGGGGACAGCAAGACTCAGCCACTCAATAGCTGGGTGACCCTGTGCAAGTTGCTTTGCCTCTCTATGGAAGGAGGGGCTTGGTAGACATGATCTCTCAGGTCCTCAGCTTCAAAACCCTGGGAGCTAGCACACTCTGCCTTCTGGGTGGCCCTCTCTGAGTCCCACAGCCAGTAGGGTGGGAGGCTTGGTCTAGAGAAAGGGAGGAGTCTTGGACACTCTGGGGAGAGTGCAGTCAGGCGCCTCTCAAGATATGTCCCTGTGTTCCCCTGCCTGCCCCTCTTCCTAGCCAGCCCCTCTTCCTAGCTAGCCTCAGTGCTCAGGCACCTCTGGGATGTGGTCACCTGGTGAGTGTGCATAGATGTGGACTTGGGGACATTGACTGGGTAAAGGAAGCCTTTTCAGACTTTCTTGAAGGCTGAGGATCAGTGAAGGAAGGGCTGACACATAAATATGTCTTAGATCTCTAAAGATAAGGGTAGAGTTTTGACTTCACTTCTCGAAAAATTGAGGTCGTCGTGGTCTGATGACAGGTTGAAGGCACATCACTCAGATGTTTCTGCAGACAGCAGTGGGTTGTGCTGTTGTGATACATTGTGTGTGTCCAGGCAGTGACAGTATATTTAGGGCTGGCTCTCGCTGTCTGCAGAGATCAAGGTGAGGGGACATCTGTGGTGTTCATGGGCTGAGGATGTGCATGCATTGCCTTGTTTATGTAGGGAAAGGAGAAATCCTTTTCAGCAGTTACTCAGGTACTTCCGTACTGGTCAGGTATGCAAATCAGAAGTTGGAACAGGACGGTAGGTTATGAATGCAACTAAAATGCATTCATCTTTAGAAGAAGCAGTACATAATAGAGTAATTTACATACACAGTAGAGTATGTTAGATTGCTCTTTCTACTTTTAAGTGTAAATGAGGGATGTGTGATATGTATATTTATGCTGATATACATTTATATCAGTAAAACTCTACCAGATTCCTTTATGAATTATATTTTTTCTTCTCCTAAGATGTACTTAAGATATACTAAGATGAAAAAGGGAACTAGCGTAAGAGAATAGGGTCAGAACTGGAAGTGAGTTAATAGAGGCACATCTGAAAATAGAGCCTCCTGGTCTCTAAGTGGGGCTCCTGGGCCTCTTGGGTGGGATTCAGGTAGGAAGCTGATTCTCAGGTGCCCCAGGGAGGAACCTACTGAATGCAGAGTGGGACCTGGAGTCTGCATTTTATCCAGGATTTTTAGGATGGGGTGATGGGGATTATGTCTTTTTCCTGTGCTGTCCCTCAGTTCTGGGATAGTCCAGGACTGGATTGTTAGCAGATTGTGGGACTTTCAGCTGCCTGGTCAGCTTTTGCTGGACTGGAGTTTGGGCAAACTGAGAATATATTAATACTAAATAGTTGCTTTTGCTCCAAAATAGTACAGAGAAGTGGGCTCTAGGGTAGGGTTTCTCCTTAATGGGGCAGTGGACAAGACTGTAAGGTGGCTCTGGTGGTCACCTGCTTTTGCTGGCCCCCAGGAGAAACGCAAGGGTATTAAGAAGTCAGCACCCTAGTTTACGTGCTGTGGGTTCTCTCCCTAGGGTCCCCAGTGTGCCTTTCTTCTTTCAGGTGAGTAACTGCCTGTGCTTCAGGATGGCTGTCTCATGCTTTGTGGCTGAAGCGGGACCAGTGTGGTGTTGAGCAGCTGAAGTAGGTGAGACTTCCAACACACTTAGGTTTGGTTGAAGGGCCTGCCTTGTGGACATTGTTAGGGTCCCTAAAAGGGTAGGAAGGAGATAGGTCGTCGGTTGCCGAGGAGGCGGTGTGGGCTGCTGCAGCCCCCACGCTGTGAGGGCATTCGTCTGGGAGCTGGAAGGAGCCCGCCCTCAGGGTGAGTGGAGCAGCCCGGTCCCACTGGTCAGCGCAGGGAGGCTCGGCACAGGCTGCCCCTGACCCAGACCTGCCCACACAACCTCCAGCCCTCAGTGACACCCGGCTGTACCTCCAAGCCTTGGCTGCTTGGGTCATGAGAAGATTTGGCCGTGGGTATGGGACCTCAGGCCCTTTGCTGAAGCCAAGACCCCCCTTCTCTTGCTCTCTGTCTCCTAAGGAAGGAAGAGGCCTCTGTTCTGAGCACAGTACGTGTAAGTGGAGAGAATGTCTTCTGGGTCCTGTAGAGCATTCTGGTGTCCCCTATTCCCCCCCCCCCCCCCAGGACTCCCTCATGGCTCTGGGTCCGAAATTTAGTAGACGGTCTGATCCACAAGTGAGACTGGACCTTGCCTCTGGTGGCCTTGCCTCTACCCTTCCTTTGGTTTCTTATTCCTGCTCAAGGCTGGCCCAGGCCCTGCATTCCACCCTCCATGCTGCTGTGTCAGCAGGGCATGTGGGCCACAGTCAACTCTGTTCTGCCCTCCGTGGAACGTGCCTTTAAAGGAGGCAATAGGATGTAGGACTTTGAATCCCAGCCCTGCCATTACTAGCTGTGTGGCCTTAGGCAGGTTACTTAACCTCTTTGAGCCTTAATTTCCTCAATTGTAAGATGGAGAGAGCTGTTTGAGAGGTTGTAGGGATGAGAAGATGACAAGACTCATGACAAGTGTGTGGCATGGTACCTGGTACAGAACTGGGAGCTGACTAAATACTAGTTGTCATCCCTGTCATTCCCTCTCTTTCCCTGGCCTGGTCCCCTCCTGGCTCCCAGCACCTGCTCCCTGTGCCCTGGCCTTGTTGGACATATTTCGAGAATGTTCTGTCTCCTTTGACGAGCGAGGGGCAGCCTGTCTCTGGCCCAGCCTCACAGCCCGGAGTGGGGGGCCTGAGGGCTGCCTTCCCAGCGTGTCTTAGTATCACACGAGGCCCTGCGTGGGCGCCCTTGAGTGGCCCTTGCTCACAGTCAGGGTCCTGGGAATGGTGCCCTTTCCTGTCACTATTGTCCTGCTGACTGTGGGGGGCAGCTTTTGGGGGCTTCGTGGTTTGTACGGTCCTGTACTGCAGACTCTTGTTGGCTTGATGTTCATGTTAGAAGTGCATGTGGGAGGCCAGGCGTGGTGGCTCATGCCTGTAATCCTAGCACTCTGGGAGGCCGAGGTGGGAGGATCGCTCAAGGTCAGGAGTTGGAAACCAGCCTGAGCAAGAGCAAGACCCCGTCTCTACTAAAAATAGAAAGAAATTAATTGGACAACTAAAAATATATAGGAAAAAAATTAGCCGGACATGGTGGCGCATGCCTGTAGTCCCAGCTACTCAGGAGGCTGAGGCAGTAGGATCGCTTGAGCCCAGGAGTTTGAGGTTGCTGTGAGCTAGGCTGATGCCATGGCACTCTAGCCTGGGAGACAGAGCAAGAATGTGTCTCAAAAAAAAAAAAAAGAAGTGCATGTGGGCAAGGACTTCAAGACAGCGTGAAAGAAGACAACATTTGATACCTTTGAAATTGTGATGTGTGGACGGGTCCTTATCCCCTCTGCAGTTGGCTCAGATGGTGGCCATCTGGAGGGATTTGTCTGGTCTGGAGAGGCGCAGGATTCTTTCCTGTCCACATCTGCACACTTCCTATGCTTGGGCAGACCTGTAAAGCAGATTGAGGGCTCTTGCTGGCACTGGCGGCCCCTTAAGAAGGGAAGTGGGTTGCGGACTGGTGGCATTTCCATCTTCTCTGGGTCTCTGGTGTGCAGGACCTGGGCACCACACCCTCCTGCTGGTGTAGCCCTCGGCTCCAGGGCCCACAGGCCCGAGGTGCCCAGCCCGGCTGTTTCAGCAAGAGCAGCTGAGGCCACTCTAGTGCAGTGCTCCTCGAGTGCTACCCCCATGGTCAAGGGGCTCACCTTGCGAGGGTGGTCAGTGGATGGGCAGGAAAAGCTGAATGTGGTGTCAGGCTGACACCTTTGGAAGCCTGGGTGGGCTGGGCTTCTGGGTGTTGAGCCTCCCATGGTGGTGGCGGCCTGTTCTCAGGCTTACGATGATTTCAGCAGTGAGAAGCCCGCCGTGAGCATCAGTAAGGCAGCCTCACGGAGCTGACTGCCTGGCCACCCGCCCAGCCAGGAAGCAGAGTGCCTGGGATAGGCCAGAGTCTCCCCACCCCCTGCCCAGCCCACCTCCCTGTGAATACCCTGGCTGTCCCCTGTGCCCCAGGCCCTGTCTGTCTCTCTTTATTCTGTTTTTGTTTCCTTGGGTTTTTCTTTGTTTAGGTTGGGAGGACCCTGCTCTTGGCTGGGCTGAGGGCTCTGTATTCAAGGTCTGCACTTTGGTTTAGCACTTGGGGATTCAAACAAAGCCTTCTTTTCTGATGTAAAAATACTGAAAACAAAAAATTATTTGCCCTCCAAGATACTAAAACTTAAATATGCTTTTTTTTTTAACAGAAAACTTGTAGAATAAGGAAAAGTATAAAGAGGAAAATTTGGTTAAATTTCCTACCAGTCTCTATTTTTTATATGAAATCATTTTTTTGCTCTGTTTTCTTACAAAATTGAAGTTACATTGATACTGTCTTGTAATCCTTGAGTTATTTAACATTACATCATAGATGTTTTTTCATGTTATCAATTTTTGCTAATGTGATTTTTATGGCTATATAATATTCCTTTGCCTCTATTATATTTTATTTTACCATCTTTACACTGTGGGGCATTTAGATTGTTTCTAGTTTTTGTTATTATAGATAATGCTGGGATAGACATCTTTGTGTGTAAATGTTTACCTGAAATTTGGATCATTTCCTTACGTAGATTCCTAAAAGCAGAATAACTTAGCTAAGATATTCGGATAGCAGTTTTTGAGGGCCTCAAAGGCCTTAATGGATTTCCAGTAGTATCTCTTGGTACAATGAACACTATTGTGATGACAAGTACACTTATAGCCCTGACTTCAGCATTAGGTAGTTCACCCATATAACAAAAACACTGTACTCCCTTAATATTTAAAATTAAAAAAAAAAAGCACAGTGCAACTCATGACAAAGAATTATCCACCCCAAATGTCAACAGTGCTGCTATTGAGAAACCCTGGGTGGAGGTAACCAGTAAGGCCCACCGTAGGGGCCCCTCCCTGATTGACACAACAGGGCTCTGCCTCTGGGGCTTCCTGGGGACCTCAACAGCGACAGTGGGGCTGTCAAAGCGGGCAGAGTACCTTTTTTCATACTTCATTCTCACACCGGGCTGGAAATCTTAAAACTTCTTTTCTATGCCTTGAATTTGAAATGGTGTGGCAGGTGCCATCAAGAGGAATTCCTTGTGCAATCCATCAGTCAATCCGCCAGCACTTACTGGAACATCTGTTATGTGCCCGGCGCTCATTAAGCTCCCTGCTGTAGGCACACCTTGCTCACATGGTTACAGAGCCGGCAGCCTCCGAAATCCCAGCAGGTTTCTCCAACGTTCATCTTCCTCCTTAGCCTCCATGCCTAGGAGGGAGGCAACTTTAGGAAGGTTGTGAATTGGCCAGGTGACCTCAAAGGCAGCTACGTGGGAATGTTGGCCAGGAGCAGGAATTGCCCCAAAACTTTCTCCCAGAGAACCTGGATAGGTCTGTTTTCCTGTCCCCGGGCTGACGAGTTTCCCACTTCACAATAGATTTTGGGTTGAGGTGTTCTGGCAGCCCCTAGTCAGGGAGTGCACAGGGTAGAATAATGAAAAGCCTCAGAGTGGTGGCCTTGGGCAGTGGCCCCTTTAATTAACCAAACAGCTGTGCATGAGCGGTGTGGGAAGGCTTCCTCCCAGACAGGGCCAGACTGCGGCTTCTAGGAAGAGGACTTTGCCAGCTGAGGGGTAGGGGAAGGAAGGGCAGTCCAGGCAGAGGAGCTCAGGGGGCAAATGTTGGACAAATTATGGCGTTTCTGGAGCCTCTGCTTTTGGGGGTGTCACTCTGAGGATGCGAAGCACAACTCTGCTTACTTGTCATGTACCTGTGGTTTATCTTAAGGTCATGAGACATAAACAAACGGTGGAGCCAGGTTCTCTCTGAGCCTGGAATATTTGGCATCCTGGTGTGCAGCAAAGTGATTGGTCATCAGCTTTGCCTTTTCATTCTCTCCCTCGTGGGTTTGGGCTAACTCAATTTTTAAAGTGATTTTTTTTCTGCCAGGTTGGTTAGATACATCTGCCTAAATGAGGGAATTCCCAGCAAAGACGCATGTATCTCTTTTCATCTTGCCACCCCCTGCCCATCTGTAGGCAAGAGGTGTATCAGCTCCCCACCTGTTCCTAACCTGCTCCCTTAAGATAGCACTCCCTCAGGGTCAACTCTTGAGCTGTTGGTGGGGATGGCTGGTGGAAAGGGGGAGAAGATGAGACTGGTTCTCAGACAGTCTTCACTGTTATTCTTAGGAACACATCTACTGATTTAAGGGTAGTAGTGGTCTTGCATCCATCATCCACCCATCCATTTATTCATTATCCATCATCCAGCCACCCATCTGTCGTCACTCTGACATCCATTCATCCATCATTCATCTATTCATCTGTCCTCTATCCACCCACCTACCCGGCCATGCATCCTCCATTTATCCATCCATCCTCCATCCATCCATCCATCCATTCTGCATTTATTCATTCATCCTCCACCCATTTACCATCCATCCATCTTCCCATCCATCCATCCATCTTCCATCCATCCACCTACCCACCCACCCATCCATTCATCCATCCTCCATCCATCCATTCATCCATCCACCTTCCATCCATCCATCCATCCTCCATCTATCCATTTATCCTCCATCCATCCACCCATCCATCCATTCATCCTCCATTTATGCATCCTCCATCTATCCATTCATCCCCCATCCATACTCCACCCATCCATCCACCCATCCTTCCTCCATCCTCCATCTACCCATCCATCCACCTATCCATCCATTCTTCATTCATTGACTACAGGGATTTTTAAGGCCTTTCCTGATGTTCCTTGGCGTGTTTTTCTTCCCTCATCCTGGAAGCCAAGGATCACATCCTCTGTGTCTTTCTTACCCCATCCCTAGGCTCTCACTTGCCCTCAGACGTTCCTTTGCTTATAACACTCATTAATACTGTCTTGCCATTGTCTGTTTATTTGAGCTTAGTAAATGTTTGTTTATGAATGGATTTTGGGAAATTTTTCAGAGGGAGAAAGTGACGTTTGTTCAGTTTTCTTTGACATATCTTTTAAGAAATATGAGCCAACTAAGCAGTCTCCAAATTTACCTCCTTGATTTGAGAGAGCAAGAGCAATTGTTAATGAGTGATTAATTTTCATATAGTAGAATTGTATTTTTTAAAAAAATCTAAGCATGAGTTATAGTTCGTTTGGGCCCCCCCCACAATCTCTGTGTACAATACTTTTATACCTGCTTTGGGGGGCTTTTAGGTGGGACGTAGGATTTTTTGGTGGATGAAGCATTGGAATTGTGGTGGGGTAACCAGGGTTCCAGCCTGGCTCTGCTTGTGAGTAACATGGGACCTCAGGCAGCGCCCTGCCCCTCTCCTTCTTTATTTCTCAGGACACATCTCTTCTAGCCTTCTTTGAGCTGTGTGACGGTCAGTACCTAGGATCACAATTTCTCTGTTGGTGATTGGAGAGGGTTGTGTTTGGAGTTTTTAGACTCATTGACGGTCATTTCACGATGCACTTGAATTAGGCTGCAGCCCCTGACTGTAGCAGCCCCTCGGGAAGTGCCCACGTCTTTAAGTGCTGTTGCACCATCTCAACATGGAAGGGGCCTTGGAGACCATGTGCTGTGGTAACAGCCTGATGCAGTCTGTATTATCGTTTGCATTTTACAGATGCCAGTGAGGCTTTGTGGTCTGATTGGAGTTGCTCAAGTTCCCAAAGATAGAATGTGAGTCTCAGCTCCTTCCTTGCCCTGGCGTTGCTTTCCCAACTTCCAGGGCATCCAGTAGGATGGGGCTCTGCCTTATCCTCTGGGGGCAGGGCAGGCGCAGCATTTGTCTTAGCGAAGGAGATGCCCTCTGCCTGGGCAGTCCTTCTCCTGGCAGCCCCCGTGGCTGGGAGTGTGGGCCTGTCCCAGTGTCAGCCTGCCTCTTGCACTTCCCGTTCCAGGAGGAGGGCCATTCACTTGTCCCCTCTGTGTCCCCAGCTTGCTGAGGGAGGCCTGTGAGCATTTTCGCTGGGCTAGTTCTTTCCCAGGCTAGCTCACCACCCCCCCCTTTTTTTGGGCAAGCCTGGGTGCTGCACTGTTCCACACAAGCCAGCGGACATCAGTTTGGTGCCCCAGCTGGGGCTGCTCCATGAAGAGCACTGTCCAGCTGGCTTGGCCATTAGGCAGGGACAGGTGCATCAGCCCCCTTGTACAGAAGGTTCTTGGAGCAAGGGGCTCAGAGCAGGCGCGGGAGACAGCCTGCATATCCAGCTCTGTGCTTCTGTTGTCTTGACTGTGAGATGAGGCTAACTGCATCACCCACCTCAGAGGGCTGTGGTAAGGCTGAGAGTCAGTATGAGTGGAGTACCTGGTACATAGTCAGCGTGCAATAAATCTTGATTATTCGTCTTAAAAAGACCGCCCACATGGGCACGGTATATCTGGCAGCTACATCACACTGGTGACTCATTTAGGCTCTTGGCAAGCAAAATCCTCATTCTCTTCCAGCACGTGTTGCTAGTGTACGCTGTAGTCCCTATCTTGCTGGGCCTTGGGGACTCAGTTTCTGCTGAAAGACCTCCTGGTGGCAGAGCCCACCTTTATCAGACAGAGCCTGGATACTTCTGTTCCCTTGTCTCTGGCCAGGAAGGGATCCATTGTTTAGCAGAGAGAGTTTCTAAGAGGTGCCTGGTGTGATATCTCACCTTTGGACTGCTGGAGGCTGCGCTGGGCCTGGGGATGGTGACCTGGTGCCACCTGCCTCTGCCTCGCCCTGGAGAGATCTCTCCCTCCAGCCAGACCCCTCCAGAAGCCAGGACGGTGGCCTCTGGCCCTTGGACCAGAGAAGGTACACGTGGTAGGTATCACGGGGCTGGTGACTGTGTGTCTCCCCACAGGGCCAGACCCACGGCTGCTCACGGGCACTCTGTGGAATAGGACAGCTGAGAGCCCAGAAGGCTCCCTTGCCCAAAATGGGCCCCTCCCCCGTCTTCACCTCAACTTAGGGATCATGATGGCCCAAGTATTCAAGTAGCAGTTTTGCTCACTTGGATTTTTTAGTTCTGTTTTGTCTCTCGGGTCTATTTTATTCTAGTCCTCTTATCCCCTTCTTTGCCCCCGTACCCCCATATTTTACACTTTCAAGATTGTGTGGTCTGCAGTTTTGCATCCTGTAATTTTTGCTTAATACTTTTTGCTAAGCATTTGCTGTAGATTCTGTCAAAATATGAATATTTCCTCTGTTTTGGAAGGCAGCTGTGCTCACCACTGTACCACCAACCCGCTCTCTGTTTTGGACATCAAAGTTAAATTTTCTCTCTCGTAAGTGATTCTTCTCAAAACACCTTTGTACATAAATACTCTGAGATTATTAGTATGCATAACCTTCTCTTTTTTAAACAAAACAGGTCCTTTATAAAATAATTATGAAAAAAGATTTAAAAGGAAGAAAGTAAAGGCCACCCACAGCGCCAGGCCCATGGTCTCAGTGTTCTCTGTGGGGAACCACCTGGCGCCTCGATGATGTCCTTCTAGACCTTTCTCTGTTTATGTTTACTAATATTTTTTACACACATGGGATCATGTCACATATATTGTTTTGTAATCTACTTTTTTCACTTAACACCTTCTTAGTGTTTTCTCACAGTTAGAGGTCTTTGACCGTTAACAGATTGTGGTATGTTTTCCAGAGGTAAATTTCCTGATCAAAGATGACGTCATGTTTAAGGCTCTTTATTCATGTTTCTGGGCAAGTGGTTAAAAAATGCAACTGCCTCAGGGGAGAGCAGCCCATGAATCCAGTTTCTTTCTGATGCAAACATAGTATAGATTTAAAAAGGTTAAACATTCAGAAATGTGTTTAATATAATGCAGAGTGAGAAGGTCCCCCCAGTAGAGATAATCACCGGTAATGGGTATGCATGTGTTTCTACCATTTCTCAAGTGACGTAGACCAGTATTTTATTGTGTCATCGTTTATTTTTACACCAGTGGAATCGTACTGCCATAGTGTTCACCGTTTGCTTGCTTTGTGCTTACTTAGTAATATGTCCTGCCATTCTTTCCACATCTGCACACGTGTGTAGATCAACGTCACTCACTTTGTTTTTCACTTATCTTTAATTTTTATTTACACTTATTTATTTATTGAATAGTAACATATTCTCAGGGTCAATGATTTCAGAAAGCATGAAGGTTATATACACTTTGTAAAGTCTTCCTACCACTTCTGTAGCCCGGCCACCCAAGTAAATTCTCCTCAGAACCAGTGGTACTGGTTTTTTGTGTTATCCTTCCAGAAATAAGTTTTAGGCACGTAGCATGGAAATGAATATGTAATCATTTTTTTCTTTTTCCATACGCAAATGGAAGTGTATTTTACAGCCTGTATTGTAGCTCGCCTTTTTTAATCACCCTTCCCTGTGGGCACACACCGAGCTTCTGCATCCTTTATGTGTGGGAGGAGTACCATTGCACGGGTATACCAGCGTTCATTTATCTGGTACCTGTTGAACATTTGCCACTATAAACAAGATTGCGTTGAATAACCTTATAATATGTCATTTCACATATATGATTGTATATTTGTAGCTTAATTTCTAGAAATGAAATCTCTAGGTGTAAGAGTGGATGTTTGTGTAATTTGGATAGATATTACAAAATCACTTTTCATAGAAGTTTGCACGCTCACCAGCAACGTAGGAGAGTGCCTACTTCCCCATATCTATGCCAACAGGGAATGTTATCAAACTTTTTGATCTTTGCCAATCTGACAGTTGGAAGAAAAACTACATCTCAGTGGAGGTTTGTTTTAAACGTACAATTTGATAAGTTCCTACTTATGTATGCAAACTATCACCACAATTAAGATAGTGGACTTATACATCATCTCCTCTGCAATCTGTCCCCCAGCCCCTTGCCTTCCCCAGGCAACCACTGATCTGCTTTCTGTCATTTTCTAGAGTTTTATAAAAGTGGAACCAGCTGGGCGTGGTGGTGCGCGCTTACAGTCCCAGCTATTTGGGAAGCTGAGGTGGGAAGTTTGCTTGAGCCTGGAGTTTGAGGCTGCAGCGAGCTATGATCACACCTCCGCCCTCCAGCCTGGGTGACAGAATGAGACCCCATCTCTTAAAAAAAAATAAAAATGGAACCATACAGGATGTGATGTACTTGCTTGTCTGGCTTCTTTCATTCAGCACAAGTTTTTGCAGTTCCCCCGTGTTGTTGCACATACCAGTAGTTCATTCCTTTTTGTTGCTGATTGGTATTGTATCATATGGATATACCATACTTTTATTTATCTAGATGCATTTTGATGGACATTTGGGTTGTTGCCAGTTTTGGGCTATTACAGATAAGGCTGCTATGAACATTTCTGTGCAAGTCATTGGATGGGTATATGCTTTCTTTTTCTCTTGGGTAAATACTGGGGAGTAGAACACTGGATCACATGGTAGGTGTGTCTGGGTCAGAAGGTTGGTGTGTTTAACTTTGTAAGAAACTGCAAAATTGTTTTTCAAAGCAGTTGTGTCATTTTATATTCCTACCAATGGTATGTAAGAGTTCCGTTCCTGCCACATCCTTGCCAACACTTGGAATGGTCAGTCTTTGGAATTTTAGTCATTTTTTATAGGTGTATAGTGATATCTCACTGTGTTTTTAATTTTCATTTCCTTAATGACCTAATGTTGTGGTTCTTTTGGTGTGCTTGCTTGCCATCTGCGTGTCTTCCTAGGTGAAGAGTCTGAGCAAATCTTTTGCTTAATTTTTTTTTTCTTTAATGTGGTTTGGTTGTTTTCTTATTCAGTTTTGAGAATTCTTTATATATTCTGGGTACATGTCCTTTATCAGTTATATGCTTTGCAAATATTTCATCCCAGTCTGCGGCTTATCTTTTCATTCTCGTGACACTGTCTTTTGTAGAGTAAATGATTTTAATTTTGATGAACTCTAATTTATCAAATTTTTCTTTTATGGACAATGTATTTGGAATCATACCTAAAAAATCTTTGCCTAAATTGAAGTAACAAAGATATTCTCCTAATTTTTTTAAGAAATATTAAAGTTTTAGGTTTTCCATTTGGGCCTATGGCCCATATTGCTAATATTTTAACATTTGTATATAGTACAAAATATGAATCAAAGTTCTTTTTCTAAAAGTATGGATATCTAATTGTTCCAGCATTATTTGTTGAAAAAATTATTCTCTTTGCACCTTTGTAAAAAAAAAAAATCTTTCCCATATATATGTGGGCCTGTTCTGGACTTTCTATTCTGTTCTTTTGATCTGTTTGTTTATGTTGACACCAACCAACGCCATATTTTCTTGGTTATTGTGGCTCTGTAATAAGTCCTGAAATCAGGTAGCCTTAGCTCTCTAGCTTTGTCCTTCCCCCTCCCCCCAAAAAAGTTGCTTTGGTTATTCCAGGTCCTTTGCATTTTCATATGAATTTTAGAATCATCTTGGCAATTTCTCCAAAAGTCCTGCTTTTAAGATTTTGATTGGAATTGTGATGAATATAGATAAAATTTGGAGAGAATCAACATCTTAATAATATTGAGTAATCTGGCCCATGCACAAGATATGTCCTTCCATTTATTTAGGTCTTCTTTTATTCTCCTAGCAGTATTTCATAGCTTTCAGTGTTGAGGTATTGTACATCTTTTTTCAGATTTATCCCAAGATATTTTATTTTTTTGTAAAATAAAATAAGTGGTATTTTAAAATTCAATGTGCTAGTATTTAAAAATATAATTGGTTTTTATGTATTGCTCTTCAGTCCTGCTTTTTGTAGATTTTTGTCAGATTTTATACACGAATGATCGTATCATCTGTGAATGAAGACAGTTTTACTTCTTCCTTGATAATGTGAGTGCTTTCTATTTAATTTTTTGCCTTATTTTACTGGCTAGAACCTCTAGTACGGTGTTGCCCAGAGGTGATGAGAGTGGTCATTCTCATCTTGTTCTTGATCTTGGACTGGGTAATATGGCAAATTCATTGATTGTTTTTCAGGTGTTAAAACAATTCTTTTAATTTTCCTTCATGTATTTTGAAGCTCTGTTACTAGGTGCGTAGATGTTTAGCATTGTTGTGTTCTTTTTATGAATGGACTCCTTTGTCATTATATCAAATGACTTTATTCACCTCTGCTACTATTCTTTGCTTTGGCTGCTTTTATGATTTTCCGTGGGTTTGTATTAGTTTGTTAAACAGGAAGTGTCTGATTTTGAACCAAAATTGTAGTTCATTATTTCTCAAACAAGAAGCAGTACAATTAATCAAAGTATGTGCCTAAACTATCAACACGGTTTTGCCATGTTAACGGTAGCTTGTTTATGCCAGCAGTGAACTTGCCTGGAGAGCAAGTGGCAGTAAAATTGCAAAAGGTGTTTTCCACAGCTTGTTGAGAATTGAATATTTTTTCTTGCAAGAAGTGGTCCAAAGACTGGAAGAGGTGGTAGTCAGTGGGTGCAGGGTCTGGTGAATACGGTGGATGACAGAGAGTTTCCAAGTCCAGCCTTTGTAGTTTGAGCAGCTTTGTTTGTGTGACATGTGGTCAAGCATTGTTTTGCAAGAGGATTGGCCTCTCTCTGTTGACCAATCTTGGCTGCTTGATCACAAGCATCCTCATCATTTTGTCCAATCGATTTCAGTAAATATCCGCTGTAATTGACTGACCAGGTTTCTTGAAGCTGTAGTGGATAATACCAGCACTGGACCACCAAACAGGCACCATTGGCTTTTTTTGATGGATATTCAGTTTTGGACTGTGTTTTGGCACTTCATCTTTCTTCAGCCATTATGCTGAACACTTGCAATTGCCAAAAATAATCCATTTTTCATCACACATAACTATACAGTGCAGAAATGGTTTGCCTTTATGTCGTGACAGCAAAGAAAGGCAAGCTTCGAGATGATTTCTCTTCTGACACTCATTTAATTCATGTGGAATCCACCTATCCAGCTTTTTTACCTTGCCAATTTGTTTTAAATGGTCCAATGTTGGAATAGTAATGTCAAACCTTGCTGCTAATTCACGTGTAGGTTGAGTGGATTTACTTCCACTACAGCTTTCAGCTCATAATTATCCACGTTGGTCTCAGGTCACCCATGTGGCTCATTTTTAAGATTAAAATCAGAATGGAACTTCTCTAACCATCGATGTAGTGTGCGTTCATTAGCCATGTCTTTCCCAAACACTTGGTTGATATGTCGAGCTGTCTGTGCTGCATTGGAACTCATATTGGAAAATAACATGAATTTTTGACTTATGGGTGGTTTCACAAAAATTGCTCTAAAAGATTTTTGAAAGATAATCATAAGCCAAAGTGTGCATTTGAAAGACTGAAGATGTATCTTTACAATAAACATAAAACAAGAGGTGTCAAAGTGAAATGTCATAGATATCAACTGTCAAACTTAGTACTGAAGGAAATCAGATATTCCATACTTTATAACCTAATAGGTTTTTTTTTTTGTCTTTTTTGGAGACAGAGTCTCATTCTGTTGCTGGGCTAGAGTGCCGTGCTGTCAGCCTAGCTCACAGCAACCTCAAACTCCTGGGCTCAAGTGATCCTTCTGCCTCAGCCTCCTGAGTAGCTGGGACTACAGGCATGTGCCACCATTTTCATATATATATATATACTTTTTAGTTGTCCAGCTAATTTCTTTCTATTTTTTTAGTAGAGACAGGGTTTCGCTCTTGCTCAGGTTGGTCTCGAACTCCTGAGCTCAAATGATCCTCCTGCGTTGGCCTCCCAGAGTGCTAGGATTACAGGCGTGAGCCGCCACACCCAGCCCATAAACTAATAGTTTTTTATCAAATTTGGAATATTTTTAGTCTTTATATCTTCAAATATTTCTTCTTTCTATCCTCCTTATTCCATTTCTCCTTTGGGGACTCCAATTACATGTATATTAGGCAGCTGGAAGTTGTCCCACAGCTCATATGCTCTTTCCTAATTTTTTTCTCATTGTTTTTAATATTGGATAGTTTTTATTGCTGTTTCTTCAAGTTCACAAATCTTTTTTCTTCGGTGTCTAATCTTCCACCAATTCCATTCAGTGTATTTTTCATCTCTAGAAGTTTAGTTGGGTCTTCTTACGTCTTCCATATCTCTACCTAACTTGTTGGACATATGGAATTCAGGTATAATAACTGTTTTAATGCTCTTACCTGCTATTCTAACATCTCTGTCTACCCTGGCTCAGTTTTCATTAATTGATTATTTTCCTCATTATGGGGTTGTATTTTTCTGTTGTTTATTTTTTTTTTTTGCTTGGTAATCTTTGATGGTAGTTATTATAAATTTTGTCTTGTTGAGTGTTGAACATTTTTGTTTTCCTGCAAATATCCTTGAGCTTTTCTGGCACATGATTGATTTACTTGGAAGGTTTTATCTTTCTTTGAAGATTTGTTAGATGGGACCAGAGCCTAGGGCTAACTATTCCTCCCTGTTGAAGCAAAATCCTTCGGAGGTCTCTACCCAGTGCTTTGTGACTTTTGAGGTTCTCCATTCTGGCTGGTGGGCACAGGCACTCCGTCTGCACTGGCCACTGTTCCTGCTCATCTTTGCAGCTGGTTCTTTTCCTGGCCTTGGGGAAAGAACAGCATGTGCTGATTATATGCTGCAGTTCTCTGGGGGGAACCCCTGCAGATCTCTGTGTTCTCCCTCTGTCCAGCTGTCCCCTCTCTGGCATTCGGTCATGCAAACCTAGCCACCCTGGTCTCCCTGGACTCTCAACTGACTCTGTCTCCTCAACTCAGGAATCCACCAGGTCCTGCTTGAGTTCCCTCTCCCTGCCTCGTGGCCTGGAAATGCTCTTCAGACAGCAGGTTGGGACGGTCTCTGGCTCACCTCATTTGTTTTCATTCCTCCATTGCCTGAAGTTCAGTGTGCTGAAAAGCCATTGTTTCAAATTTTTTGTCAGGTTATTTGATGACTTCGGGTGGGAGGCTACATCTGGTCCCTGTTGGTCCATCCTGATGGGAAGCAGAAAGCTCAGTTTGCCTTTTTCTCACTGGGAGGACTCTTCTAATTTGAGGGTGTGGGAGGGATGACAGGGGAAGGGCTGAAGCTGAGAGGGGCAGGAACATCTTCCCACCTATCCTGGCTGGGGCCCCGAGGGACCAGGCCTCAGAGACATCTGTGTGGGCCGGAGGTTTGCGTTTTGCTTCTAGTACCACACACAATCTCAGCAGCTTGTCCAAGGGCTGTGTGCACAGCCAAGCGTGGGAGCCGCGTCAGGGCAGAGAACCCCAAGTGCGGGGGCTTGCCAGCCGAGGCGCTCCTTCCCAATGCCGATGCCGATGCCGTCATGGGGAGGAGGGGAGCGGAAGTGGGCAGGGCCTGGTGTGAATGGTGCTGGCTAGGCAGCCTGGCTTCCTCCCTGACTAGGCCTCTCAGGCCTGGCTACGGGACCCTCCCCTGTAATGGAGTGCTGGGGCCTAGGCACAGATGTTCAGCCTGGGCCTCTGCCTGCCTGCCTGCTCAGGGGAGGGGAAGCCAGGGATAGGCCCGAGGCCCAGCCCAGGGCTCCCTGTAACGTCTGAGCTCAGCTGCAACAGTGGAAAATATCTGCTGGGCTGCAGCCTTGGGAGAGGTTGCCAGAGGAGGCCGTAAATCATCCAGCAGGCTGGGAGAGCTGCCTCCGGTCCTCCTTGGCCTGGGGAGAGGGCTGTGGGTGGGCCCTGGGGAGCCCATCATTCAAAGGCCAGGCCAGGCCAGCTGTGGGAGAGGCAGAGTGAGGGTTAGAGGGCCCTAGAGACCTGCCGCTCCAGGCCGCTGGCTGCTCAGAGAGGAAGTGCATTGGTGACGACTTGCCCAGGGACGTACGGCCTGACCCAAGGCTGAAGTCCAGCTGGCCTTCCCCCTACTCTGGACAAGGTGGACACAGTGACACGGGCCAGGCCCTTGGTGTGCCCAGTCCTGGGTGATTCTCCCCGCATCCTACCACACCGGCACGTTCCTCCTTATTCACAGGGGTGTGGTTGGCCACGGGAGGCTACAGAGCCAGTCTCAGAATGTGGGAAGAAACAGAGTCAGTTTCTCCCATACTCTCACTCAACAGTCAACACAGGAGACTTGTGTGACCAAACGTGTGTGTTCCACCCCACCCACACACCAAGCAGTCCTGTAGCAGGGTGTCCCCTAATTCAGTTCAGTTCGGACACTGTCTACCTGGAGAACTCAGGAGCCGCACAGAACTCAGGGAGACACGTTTACTGGTTCATCATAAAGGACATTACAGACGATATCGATGAACACCAGGGGAAGAAACCCACAGGGTAAGGCATGTGGGAAGGTCATGGAGCCTCCGGTCCCTCCCCAGGCGTGCAGCTATCTGGAATCCCCCAAGCCCAGTCCTTTTGGGTGCTACTGATCACATCACTGGCCATTTGTGACCACTCAGCCATCAGCCCCTCTCCCCTCCCTGAGGTTGGCGGTGGGGCTGAAAGTGTCAACCCTCTAATCCTGCCTTGGTCTTTCGGGTGACCAGCCCCACACTGAAGCTACCTAGGGGCTGCCAGCCACCAGTCATCTCATTAGCATACAGAACTACACTTATCACTTTGAAGATTCCAAGGGTTTTAGGAGTTGTGTGCCAGGAAACTGGACCAAGGCCAAATACGTATTTCACAACATCGCAGCTGGATAGTCCAGCCTGTATTTCCTCAGGTGAGAGACCTGTTGGAGCCCTTGGGTGAGTGAGGGGATTCTGTCCTTGGGGCTGTCCCTTGTGGTCTAGAGATATCTCAGTAGTGTTTCCCGCAGGTCATATTAGCTCAGCCTCCCTGGGCCTTAGTTGCTGCATCTGTCCCTTGAAGGGGACGTGCTGGATTGTCCTAGGGCCCATCCCAACTCTACATCTCTCACCCTGTGTCCTGGGATTTGGATCCTTCTCATGATGCCAGGCCAGGGGGTGGCCCTCCTGTGGGGTCCAAGGAAGTCTGTGGCCTCCCAGAGGGCATCGCTGTGACTTTGAGGGGATGCCTGGAAGTCCGAACTTTCCTAGGACCGAAAGGGGCAAGTGATTTCCCAGGCTCAGAAGGCAGAGTAGACCCCCTCCCGAGGCCTGCAGTGACTCCTGAGGCTGTGCTAGGAGATTTTGGGGAACTTTTCCCTATTGGCATCTGTGTACTAATGGAGGCATCTCTCCAGATTATTCCAGGGAGGTAACTGCAAAATCACCACCTGAGCTCCTTGGTGACTAATCCCTCTCTTCCCTGCCATAGTCCCCTCACCCCATGCTTGGTGCCTCTGTGCCTCAGTCAGCTTCTGGACTGCAGCGGCCAGTCTCTCAGTTTCTCAGACCTCACCCGTGTCTCTGTTTTGTTCTCATGCCCCAAAGTTCTGTGTCTGCCTCCTTGCAAAAATCAAAACAAACTGGCCTAATGTTTCCAGATCCTTGTGGAATGCCTCCCTTTAATTCCTCTTCGTTAGGCATGCTTTCCTCCTCTAGCCTGTCCTGGGACGGTTCTCCTGACCCTGAGTGCCCTCTTGCGCAATCCTGCCGGGCGCTGTGAGGTCTGCTGAGGCGGGCCCTGTCCTGTGCAGGGACAGTCAGGCAGGAAGGAGGGGCAGGGTGGCTTGGACTGTGGCAAATGCTGTGGCCAGACATTTCTTCCCATCCATGGCTCGTTTGGATCTTGGTACGGTTTCACTGGTTTTCAAAATAAAGGAGAATGAGGTGGCAGGAGAAAGGCAGGTGGCCAAGGAAGAAGATCACCTTGTTTACCAGACTCTGCCAGCTCACTCAGGCCAGAAGCTGGGCTACATGAGAAAGCTTTGGGAGTTGACCCTGGGATGGGGACAGACTGGCCAGGTGGGGACACAAGGGGAGGTGAGTGGAAGGAAGAACCGGGAGAGCAGCCTTGGGCTGGTTGGGATCCTGGAGCCCGGGACATGCCACTGAGTGTCCTCGTCCTTGCAGCCGAGCACTACCCAGCCGGGTGGCCCCTCCCGCTCTCTTCTCCCTCCTCAGATTGGCCCTGGCCAGGCCTGTGGGGGGAGTGGCCCTGGGTCCCAGGGGGGCTGTGTGCAGAGGTGGACTGGGGTGCTGGGGAGGGACCTCCCCTGCCTCCTTCAAGCCCCTCCAGCTGCCTGCCTGCCAGACTGAGCCATGCAGGAACAGGGGCTGCCTTCTGCCTTTCTGGGATGCCAGGCCCCTCCATCCTAGGGCTCTGTGCATCCCAGCTCAAGGGATGAGGATGACAGCCTTCTTGGTGCTTAGTTTGGGGTGGGGGCTGGGGCTGGGTGAGTACTTGCTGGGGAGTCTCTGCCTGGCCCTCAGCCAGAGACTGCATTCTCCAGAGGAGGGTTGTTTCCCTTCTGCAGGGGCACATTAGAACATACGCAAGATGGCAGAGTCAGCCAGTCCCTGCAGCCATGTGCCTTCACACAGCACATCTGTCATTCTGGTGCCACACACTGCTGGAGGCACAGGGACCTAGTGGGCAGCCCAAGCTGGTGACAGTCATGGCCTCTAAGGAGTGATCTCCAGGTTAGGGAGCTCCGTGGTGGGGCTCCTCCTGGCCCTGGGAGGTGGGTGGGCCCGAGGCTGGCCTTTGCAGGGGTACTAAGCGTGCCAGGGACTTGGCCTGCATTTCTCACCGAGTTCCTCAGCATCCGACTGTGCTGTGGTCCCTGTTGTTGGCCTATCTTAGAGTTAAAGAAACAGAAGCACCACATCCTTAAGAAACCCACCCAAGGCCACACAGCGCAAGGATTTGCATCCAGGCAAATCCTATGGCTGGTGCACAGTCCATAGCTCTGTGACTGAAACAGGCACAAGGAGGATCCTGAGAAGGGGGCAGGTGAAGAATCCTGAGAGGGTCTCAGGAAAGCACAAATCCCAGCATTGTCACTTCCCATCTGTGACTGACCCAGCCATTTTCTTCCTACCTCCCCTACCTCTCCCTCCCTCATTTTTCTTCTTTCTTTGCCTCTGTCCATCCATCTACCCATCCATTCATCTGTCCATCTGTCTATCCACCCACACATCCATTCATCTGTCCATCTATCTGTCCATCCACTCATCCATTCGTCCATCTGATTGTCCATCCATGCATCCATCTGTGCATCGGTCCACCCACCCACCCACTCATCTGTCCATCTGCCCATCCATCCATCCATTCATTCATCCGTCTGTCCAACCACCCATCCCTTCATCTGTCTGTCCATCCATGTATCCATTCATCCATCCATCTATCTGTCCATCCATCCACCCACCCATCCATTCATCCATGTCTGTCCATCCATTCATCCATCCATCTGTCCACCCACCCATCTATTCATCCACCCACCCATTCATTCATCAGTCTGTCCATTTACCGATCCATTCGTCCATCTATCCATCTGTCCATCCATCTATCCATTTGTCCATCCAATGAACATTTATTGATCACCACCAGGAGCCAGCATTGTGCTGAGCTTTGGGGATACACAATTGAACAAGACCTGTTTCTTGCCCTCACAGACCCACAGTGGTAGGGGCTGGAGTGAGAGAAGATGGATGAATCAACAGACCATCAGGGTGTCAAGGGGTAGGGGCTCTGCTGGAGGTGACACAGGGAGCTCCTTGAAATGGACACAGACGTCACTACAAAGGGGTGTTGAGGGCCATGGCTAGTGTGACTCAGCACCAACACCTGGCTTCTGGCTCCCATCCTTGCCCAGCCCTACATAAGAGGAAGGCCTGCTGAGAGGTGGGGGCAGCTCCTCCTTGGGCCCTGGTTCTCACCTTCCAGGTGAAGAAATTCCTTGGCTGGGGACTGGAGAGCTTTGGGGTCAAGGTTAGGGTTTGGCAAGATGGAGAGAAGGACAGGGCATTCCAGATGTGGTGCTGCATGGCCAAAGCCCTGGGAAGTTCTGGAGCCTGACATGCCAGGTCTGCCCCCTTCTCTGGCCTTGTTTCCTACTGTGCCTGGTGTCCACCTGTTGCTCCAACTGGACTGGTCTTGGGTTCCCTGAATGTTCCCTCCCTGCCCCCGCTGTAGGCCCTGTTGGCCATGTCCTTTCTTGTGCTTCCCCCTCCCCCAGGACAGACTCCTATCAGACCATTGTCATACTTTCCATTGACTAACTGGGTCTCCTTTCTGTGTCCCTTTACTTGGAAGAGTGTCTGGCATCTATCAGCCACTATCAACATGTGCTGAAGGAATGGGTGAACGCATGGATGGATGGATGGACACCATTGCTGGGTTGAGGGGGTGTGAAGGCCTCCACAGTGGCTGGGCTCTTGGGTAGAGAAAGCCTGGGGTGGGGGGATAAAAGGAATTGTTTCTTGGCAAGAATCTGATGATTGTGGACCGGCTCGTCCTGAGCAGTAGGCTCGGTGACAGCTGAGGCCAGGTGTCCAGTGGGTGTTCCGGGGGGCTCACTGCTCTCTGGCCGGCCACTGGGGCAGGCTCTCCTGGCTCAGCTCCCCCCTTTGTAGCAGGTGTGCCCACACACTCCCTGCAGATGGAGGGGGAATCCCTTCTAATCCAGCTTCTCCTCAGAGTGACAAGAAGTCAGCCCCATCAGCCACAGCATGTGCCGACCTGCCCCCTGCCCCGGAAGCAGTGATGGACTTTCAGGACTGCCCTTACTGAAGGAGCCGAGCGTGGATTTGGCCTGCCAGTAACGTGTCTGTGGGGTGGGGCTGCGAAAGCCAAGTCGGGGCCAAAACCCCAAGTCATTTTCAAAGGTGTGGGGCAGGTTCTATTGTAGGAGTGGGTTTTGTCAACAGGGGGCCTCATGCTTTCCCACGCCCGGCTGGCCGGCTTTGTGGAGCCAGTCTCTGTTGGGGAGATAATTGCCCATCGTCTCCCTCTGGGAACTTCCTACCGACTGTCAAGGAGAGGGACTCCCACACGAGTGATGTGGGCCCTCGGTGTCCCACAGGCCTTTTGTGCTGGGCAGAAGCCTCCTGGGTTCTCCTATTGTCACTGGGATGTGTCTCTGCCTCGATGGCTCTGGGCACAGAAAAAGCTCAAACAAGGTGCTGGAACTGACTTGTGGGCTCATGGTGCGGCCAGATTCCTGCAGTGCCCTTGGCCGAGGGTGCAGGGGTGCCTTCCACAGTGCTTCACAAGGACGGGCTGGGGAAGGATGTCACAGGGACACGAGACTGCCCAGGGCTCACCTCCCAAGCTGAAAGGAGCAGAGGGTGGCTCCAGCTTCTTGACACACTTGTGAGGCGTGTCCCCAGCAATTTGCTAACCATGCTAGATACACTACAGATGTTTTGTGATTGCTTTAAATTTTTCTTAAAGAACTGATTGCTTCCAGGTTTGCTTTCTTATAATGTCGCCCCCGCTTGTGCTCCCTTACCCGAGTGGGAGTGGGGGCTGGCCACAGCTGGGCACTGGGCAGACCCCGGCTGCAGGTGGGCCTGGTTCAGGGCCCTGTGCCATGTGTTGTGGGGGACACAGTTTCCCAGTCTTCTCTTTCTGCAACTCCCCTTTGCACAGGCTGCTGCAGGGGTCCCTGGTGAGCTTGAGAGAAGCCACATGCTCTGTGATTTTCCTGGGTCTCCAAAGTGTATGTTGCTATTTTGAAGGCTCTGAGAAGTCTTGCACTAAAGAAACTTGTTTCTTGTGGACCCAGCTTTTCTAAAACTCACGTAACGTGGAGCATCCGACTTGGAGCAGAAGCCATTGTTTCCTGGAGTGTTTAGGTGCTCCAGTAAAAGGCTTGTAAGTTAGCTCTAGTGTCTGCCTGTTGGCTCTGCCTTTGTGTTCCTTGAGGAAACTACGAGCTGTAACATTTGTCCATTTGTTTGCAGTTTATTCATGCAGCACATGCCCAGTGGAGGCAGCTGAGGTGGTTGTGATCCCATCCGTTGTGTGTCGAGGACTGCCTTGGGCCCGGGCACTGTGACTCCTGCCCTCTGAAAGGCCCAGGTCCAGCCCCTCCCCTTCTCCTGCCCCCTTCAGGAGGCTTTCCCTGCCCCACCTCTGCCCCTGGGGCTGAGGGCTCCTGTCTGCTAGCCCCCCTGTCTGAGGACACTCTAAGCTGGGATCCCTGAGCCTCTCCTATGTGCCGTGAGGGCACAAGCCCCCAGTTCATACCCTGAACCCAGTCCTGGGTGCCACTGGGAGAGGGCAGAGGGTGCCCTCAAGGCCACCTGTGCCTTTTCCCTGCACCTCTGAGGACAGAGCCTCCTTTGGCTGCACGGCCGTTGCTGACTTTGGTAGTGGCCTCTTTGTGCCTTTGCATGAGGCCAGTCCCCAGATGAAGAATGGGTGGGGTGGCTAAAGGCAGTGTCAGCCATAAACCCAGAGAAGACAGCTGTGGGAGGGGCAAGAAGGCCAGGCCTGGGGTTGGGGGCAGTGGAGGGGCGCTGAGGAAGAGGGCCCGGCTGGTTGTGCTCAGGCCAGGGCTGGGAGGGCCCTTAGTAACTGCAGGCCCCTCAGGGTGGGGGTGTGTGCGCCTGAGCCCTTCCCCTCACCAGCCTTTCAGTGACTACCTGGAGCTGCCTCCTGGGGAACAGGCTTCAGGCAGACAGGAGGGTCTGGCCAGGCTCCTGCCCAGGGGAGTCAGGTGGAGGTGAGAGGGGGCTCCTCAGGTGTCTTTGAGACCTCTGTGTGTTTGAAGTTTGCTGCCTGATTTCCTTTCGGCGTGTGCCGATGCGGCCCATGGGGGATGACATAGGAGATGACGTGGAGAGAGAATTTGGAATTTAAAAAGCGGCATGAAACACACTCCTCCTGGTGTCCCGATGGCATTTGTCAGAGTGATAATGCCTGCTTTCCAAACAAAAGTCCCTCTGTGGACAAGGTCTGGGGACTTCTCTGTGTCTCTGTGTGGCTGGATCATGTTTCCTTACATCACGGCGGGAGGGTTCAGGTTCACGCTGGCAAGGCTGGGCTGGATGAGTCACTCCTGCTGTTCTTCAGCATGTCTGCAGCCAGCTGCCCCTCTGTGACCTCACAGCCTTCGTCCAGCTGTGGCGCCCGTCTGGACACACTAGTCTCTCCAGGAAATGGGCGGGCGGCGCGTCACTTCCTGTCCCCCAGACAGTGTGAAGAGCAGCCCGCTTGCCCTCCCAGCCTAGTAACATGTGTCCGCCCTCTGGGGTGCAGAGGGCCTCTGACCGCAGGCTCCTCACCTGGGGAGGGAAGGTGACTCCTGGAGCATCTTCCTGGCTAGTCTGGAGACCTCCGGGGAAGGGGGCGTGGAGGCTGCCCTCAGCAGAGAAGAAAAGGCAGTGGCCAGGAGGGACCACATCTCAGAAACGAAAAGGAAAGGCCCTCCCCCTGTAGCCTGAGGTTCTGTGTTTACTGGAAATAGGAGAAAGCCAGGGAGGTGGTGAGGCTAGCGGAGGAGCATCAGCGGCATGCTCAGGTGGCATCTGGACTCAGATCCGGCATCCAGCTGTTTCAGATCTTTGTGCCTGGTGTCTGCATCTGTAAAATAGGGATATAATGGTGCACAGCTGCAGGATGATTTTTAGGAGTCACCGAGATAACATGACACGACAGAGTTGGCATTAAAGTAAAATGGTCGTCATTATTATATTATAGGAATAGATTCTGAAGAGTTCCGGTGAAATTCCTGGGGCTGGTTCCAGAGGATTTGCCTGGGGGAACTCGCTGTGGAGTGCCTGTTCCCAAGTCTTCCGTGGCACTGGACGGGAGCCCTGACTGGGGCCGGGTTTTGTGCTCACCTGTTTGTGAGACGGTAGCAGAGGTGGAGGGAGTCTGGGGGCAGGGACACACCTGCAGGAATTTGGGCGATGGGCTTTCAGTCCCTCACCTGTCCGGTGGTATGATCGTGTCCTTCTTGGGGTCTTTGCAAGTGTGAGGCAGGAAACTGCCTGGAAGGCCTGGTGGGCGTATAGCGGGCTCTGACCGAAGGGTGTGCCGGGTCTGGGCCCTGTGGAAGCCACTTGCTTGGCTGGGAGGGGCTGGGCTAGGCCAAGCCGGGCCCCCCGAGGAGGTGGCCACAGCGTGGCCCGCTCAGAGTGCCACTCACTTTCCCAAGGGTAGAGCAGCGCGAGAGGCCCAGTCCCCACGTGTGCCAAGCAGGGTGCGGGATGAGGGGCCGGGGAGCAGGTGGGCGGCGTCGAGTGCCGGGGGTGAGCATGTTCAGTGGAGATGTTTCCACTCATACTTGGCCTCTGAGGAGCCACGCCACCGCCCCCCCCCCGCCCCGTCTGCTGCTTGTGAGCGGGTCAAACAATTACGGGTCTCCTCATTTCCAAGCCAACTGGGAAATTAAATCGCATCTCCGTCAGAGCACTATTAGTAATTTTCAGGAAAGAGGTAATTGAAAAGAAACCTTTTAATACACTCACCAAATTGGCATGGGGGCACAGGAGCAGCGGGGGCTTCTCCCCACCTTCTCCCGGCCCCCTGGCTGTGAGAGGTCGTGACCTGCCGCCTCACCTGGGTTGCCCCACCCCTGCCGTGGCAGCCAGCACCAGCTCTGGCCCCGCTGCCTGCTCCTGTCCAGTGAGCCGGCTGTGTGGCCCTCAGCACGTTCTTTGTGTCTCTGAGCCTCTTATCTTCATCTGGAGAAGGGGACTTCAGTGGCACGTCGTGTGGGCATCTGTGGAGTGAGGGAGATCAAGTCTGGGAAGTGCTGCCTGGCAGCTGCGGTTTGACTGATAATGCTGCCAGCACTGCCTCATCACCCCTGCTACCACGGTTGGTGCTGCTGGCACACCTCAGGGGACAGTTCACGTCTGTCCCGACTTTCCTGGAACCTCGAATCCATCCAAGGCTCTTCCTCCCTAAACTCTTTTTGCTCCTGTCTGAGCCACATATCTGGTATATTTTTTATTAAAAACTGCAGCATCCATCGCAGTGGAATAACAGTTTTTGCCACTACTGCTAGTGATCACAGGAGCTCACCCCCGTGCCAAGTTCCACCTAGCACCCCTGTGCACTGTTTCACCCTCTCCTCACAGCGGCCCTACACGGAGGGCAGGTTTACCCCCAGTGCACGGAGGAGGACGCTCAGGCAGAGCTGATGTTGCCTGCACAGCAGGACTGCGGGAGGGGCCGCTAAGCTTTGCTTGCGGGGAAGGTCGGGTGCTCCTGCTGGCTGTCTCACTACGGAGGGACGATGTGCCTTCTGTGCAGCTGGCCTGCTGCTGCGGAGGGCAGAGACTACAAAACCCGCGTCTAAGCCACTGCTGGGAAAAGAAGGGGCTCCGTCTACACAGTAACTTGTTGAACGATGATGAGCCATTTCTACTGCCTTTGGAGTCAGGCCAGTGTGGGTCACTCAGCTGAGTGACCTCAGCATGCCGCCCGGTCTGTGCCTCAGTTTCCCACCTATGGAGTGGAGGTCCTTGTTCTTGCTGCTTAGGGCTAACATGAAGATGAAATAATAGTAGCTACTTGGACAGTGCTTGGACCTAGATTGCATATTGTGAGTGGCAGCTGCTCTCAGGGGAGCGTGAGGAAAACCCAGCGGCCCTGCTCCTCCCTGCATGGAGGGCTTGGAGGGTGGCCGTATTTATGGTTGGATGAGCTCATGCCCGGCACAGGCCTGGAGCTCCTCCTCAGGCCTGTGGCCATGCTCCCAGGACGTCAGGGCCGGCCGGGGTCTGTCTGGTGCCCAGAGGCCCCGCCACACGTGTGTGTTGGGCCCTGCAGGGTGCAGCTCTCGGGGTGGGCTCTCTCGAAAGGTGGGCAACCAACATTTGACATACAGGTATGTACTTGGGGAGCTGACCCTTCTAGCTACTTATTCGTGCAGCCAGGAATTTGGGGGGCCTTCTGCAGGCTGGCCAGGCCTTACTCTTGTGGCTTCTCAGTGATGAAGAGATGTAACCAGTTCCTCATCTGAAAATGATCCTATAGCATGACAGGCTCTGACAGGAGGTAGCTCCTCCCACCCACGTCTACTGCCTGTCTCCAGAATCCACGCTGATTTCGGAGCCTCCACTTGGCATCGGCTTGGTGTCTGTCGCCAGCACCTGAAGCCAGTGTTGATTGAATGGGTGGGCAGAGCCGTCGGTGGGAGGAATGGCATCAGGAGAGGACTAAAGCGAGCAGGCCCCTTACTTTTTGGTGAGCCCAGAGCCAGTGCTGCCCAAGTCCAGTGGGCCCTTTCTGCTGCAGGGTGAGAGATTCCAGGATGCTGGGGGCATCCTCTGAACCTCAGTGCCCTATGCTTTTAGCATCTTCTCTCCTGGAAGTTGTCTCTGTGCAAAGACCCCTCCAGGCCCCAAGACCTGGCTGAGCCCTCCCAGCTGCTGGGGGATCATCCGTGCCCACCCAGGGTGACAATGAGGGCTTAGCACTAGGTCCCACTGCTGCACATGTAAGCCTCATGGTTTCTGAGCTCTGGAGTTGGCCTTCTAGGAAATAACTGCCCCTAGGTACCGAAGGCAAATTCAGAGACTTGTCCCTGTGGTGCTCATGTATGTGTGTGTGTGCGTGTGTGCACGCACGCACATGTGCACACATGCCGTACTGCTGTGTGAGAGCATGGGCATGATAGAGTATGACTGTGCTGTGGCCCATGTGCATTTGTGCACGTAGGAGCGTGTTACTGCTTGTGTGGTCTGTGCGTGCATTTGCATGTGAGCGCATTTCTGGCTGTATGTTCATGTGTGGTTCTGCCTGTTTGGGAGTGTGTGTCTGACAGTGCATGGGTTCTAAGTGTGTTACGGTGTGTGGAAGGAAGTGTGCGTGCATGTGCACATGCACGCATGTGTGGGCACAGCCTCTAGAAGGCCATGTGGCTGGGCAGGTGCTGGCTGACGAGTGTGTGCACGCTGCCTCCTGCCCCCTCACTCTGGCCTAGAGGAAGGCGCTACTGGGTCACGCCGACTGGAAGGGAACCAGCGCTGGTTCTCCAGGCCCCAGCCTGGTGGTCTGACTCCAGGCACCACTCACTTAGTGTTCTGCTTGTATTCAGAGGCCAAATCACATAGAATATGGTTTGGTGGCACCCATATGAGGCTCCCTGACCCTCAACTTCCACATTCTCAGCTCCCCAACATGGCCTCTGTTCTCCCTGGTGGCCGGCCACCCCGTCTTGCTGGAAGGCCTCCCTGCCCCCATCTCCACACACCACGCAGGTGCCCCAGTTCCCTCTGGGCCCTGCTCCAGCACTGATGACCAGTTCCCTGTCCATCTTCCCAGCTGGACCAGGAATGCACTGAGAGTGGGGGCAGCCCTTGTCTTTGTGTCCTGGCCCAGTGCCCGGCACAGCTCTCGAGGCTCTCAGGAGCTGTTGCTGGACAAACGACACCGGAGAGGGTACTCTGTATTTGGGGTTTGGGGTACAAGTGCTGGAGCAAAGCCACATGCTGTCTGCTTCCTGATGGGCAGATGAGTTGAGGCAGGAGTGATACAAGGTGGGACCTTGGTGCGATTTCTGGCCTGCTCCTCTCCTGTTGTGTGGTCTTGGGCTGGGTAGTGAATCTTGGGGATCCTCGGTTTCCCCATCTTGAAAATGGGCTGGTAGCCCCCAGAGCATTGTGTGGCTAAGGGAAGGTGGCCAATGGAAAGTGCTCAGCAGTGTGCCAGGTGCCTGGTGGGCGTTTCCTAAGTGTAATTATTATTATTGTTGGGGCCCAGCCATCAGTCCTGATCTTGCCTACCTGCCAGGCTGCTGTCTACACCCTTAGACTGTCACCTGCTGAGTCTGAGTTAACTCTTTTGTGCTGAGACCCTGGCTATAACCTCCATTTCTGCCCTGCTTGCCCAGGCCTGGATCCACAGGAATCCTCATTTTGCCTGGTCACATGTGACTCTGTGGCAGTGAATCAGAGAGAGTCTTTGGAAAGCCTGCCTGAGTGAACTTGAAAGGGCAGTGAACTTGCTCCTGCCCCGGAGTGCCACTTATGGGCTCTGCATGAGTCCTAGCTTTGCAGGGTCTCAGTGGGCTGGCACAGAGGGTGGTGGCCAGCAGCTCAGGGCTAACCTCAAGCAGTGCCCTTCCCTGCACCCAGCAGTCCATCAGCAGGTGTCCAGTGGGTATAGCCAGGGCTGGCACTAGGCTTGGGGCAGATGTTTGCCTTGCCCCACCAGCTTGGTGACCATGGGCAAATGGCTTTACCTTTCTGAGCCTTGGCTTCCACATCTGTAAAATGACCGGCGAGGCTGGCTTGTTACCAAGGGTCGGTCCTTCCAACTTAGAGGGAGTCTTGTGATTCTAAGGGATCAGTTAAGGACTTTTCCTTTTTTTTTTTTTTTGTGAGACAGAGTCTCACTCTGCTGCCCAGGCTAGAGTGAGTGCCGTGGCGTCAGCCTAACTCACAGCAGTCTCAAACTCCTGGGCTCAAGCGATCCTTCTGCCTCAGCCTCCCAGGTAGCTGGGACTACAGGCATGCGCCACCATGCCCAGCTAATATTTTCTATATATATTTGATTGGCCAATTCATTTATTTCTATTATTAGTAGAGAC
>CAUYRT010045417.1:0-19167 GCA_963574885.1 Lepilemur ruficaudatus
GGGAGGGGCATACCTCTAACCCTTGCTAGGGAGAGGCAAAGATATAAAATGTAACCAAAATGTTTGTACTCTTATATTTTCCTAAAATTAAGAAAAAGAAAGAAAGAAAGGCATTGGGGAGTGGACTCTAAAGAGGAAGAAAACCAAAAGGGCCCATATTTATTTTGAACAATGCCCTTCTGCCTCTTTTTCTATAGGTATATTTTAACCCTTACACAATTACTTATTGTTACAGACATAAGACTGTAATATCATTGTGAAAAACCCACATTTTCAGAATTTTATTATTAAATTATCTCCAGGTAATAGAGTTACATGGACATGATTCTATTCCTTAGCACGCACGATGAACTAGTGGGTATATTTGAAAAAATATATACATGTAATACAGGGGTGCATTTTCAAAATTTACCAAGGTCATTAATGCACCAAATGTAAATGGTCTCCCATTTATCAAATGCCCTGGGAAAATCAGGAGATAATTGAAATGATAGATGAAAAGATGATACTCTAGGCTAATGGGCTGTATATCAATGAATCAATGTCACATTTATGAAAGCTTTTGGAAAATGATTTCTATTCTTTGCTTATTTTTAAAGTTTTAAACCCCGGGAAGGTAAGTAATAGGAGGACTAAAATATGAATTAAAAAGAGACCCCATCGATCCATCAGAAACCTTTCTGCTATGATTTTTCTCATGATAATTTGCATTTCCCTACACTAATTTTAGCAGAGTTTCTCATCTCCACCTTTTTGTATTTGTGCTGCCTTTCTTTTTCTTTTTGTGAAACCATCAGTTCATAAATTATCTCACCTGGGGATCTAGTCTCATTCTTCTTCCACTTGACAAAGTTACAGATATTTTATGTAAGGGGAGGGAAAAAAAGGTTAGCATGGAGAAAAAAGATTTAAAAATAGGAGATTCTTTCCATTTTACTAAAAATAAAGAATATTTATTGACCAAAAAAATCATTAAGATGTCTTTAGGATGACTTAAACTCCACAAGAAGAAATAAGAGAAATGACAGCTGGCTGCAGTGGCAGGTGCCTGTAGTCACAGCTACTCAGGAGGCTGAGGCAGGAGGAAGAATAAGAGAAAATTTACTTTGTGGAGCAGATTATTGAACGTTAAAAGTTAAATCAGGCAGAGGGTCTAGAAAACAAATGATACTCAGAAACAAACTTACTCTGGTATCAACAATAGCAAAAAACTGAGATGGAAATCCAAGTACTAAATAATGGCAGATGTGTTAAAATACAAATGTAAGTCAAGCCATTAATGAGTTTAAGGAACGACAAAAGTGTCTTCCCTGGGAAAGTGGGGTTTTCTGTCCATGGAAAAAATGTGTATTTTGTCACCTTTAATTGATAGTTTTAAAAGGTGCCTGTGATGGGTTGTATTTCCTCCAAGTCAGGCCCAGATGTTGGGGCTCAGTGACGATTCAAGCTGCTCAGTGAGTTAAAGAGAAACAGTGATACGTGATGTGGGCACAGGCCAGCAGCCTCAGAGGAGCGGTTCAAAGGAGACCAGCAGTCCTAGGACAGGGTCGCTATCTTGACAATTGTTTCCATCAGAAGCCACACAGAAAATGATCTTGCTGATAATTTCAGCAGATCAATCAAAATCGCCTCTCTTAGGACTTGAGCTGGGAAGCCTAAGCAACCAAGGTCAGCCAAAGGACAACATCACTGAATTCAAAGGGACGGGGTGGCGGGAAACTCATGGAAGAAATCACTTAAAATTAAAAACATTTAGATTCTAAGTTCTGAATAATACGTGGGAATCTGAAATCTTGGGCACAACTCCCCAGATAAGTACCCTGAAAGAACTTTAGCTTCTGATATGCATTCCAGTTATTAAAATATTGATGTATTTCCATATGAGTTGGAAAATAGTCTCTGTCCTGAGATCCTTGAGTACCCCCCACCCCCTAAACTGCTCTTCCCCAGGACTTCCCAGACCTCTCCCAGTCCAGAAAATAAATTATTCATGCCTAGGGGCAGCTGGCCTCCAGGATCCTGGCAGCTTTGGCATTTACCCTGAATTTGTGGATTGTCTATGTGGTATGAAATATTCAATACTTTTACTATCACCTTTGCACAAATCCAACACTTAAAAATGAAGCACTATACATTTCATTGGTTTCCCCATTCCATCTCTACCACAATAGCCCCCCCTTTCATACCAGTCTTCCATATACTTCACAAAAAAGTAAGCTTGTCCCCCAGCCATCACCCTGACCTACAATGTTAACAAAAAAAGGTATTAATTTCACCATTTGGCAATGAATTCAAAGCTTCAATTATTGTTTCCTATTCTAGTCTCCTTTATGAGATTGGCACAGCATGAAATCAGGGGCATATGAAATGTGACTATAAAGTGATGAAACATTGTCCCATGTGGCTTGTGGGATTTCTCTGATTACTTTTCAGTCATGCCTTGTATTAGTTCATAGGCAAAAAGATTTCTTACATGCCCCAAATAAAATACACATTCTCTTCCTCACCTTCAAAGGGCTCTTTCTGTAGAAAAATTTAGTGTTTCTAGAGGACTCAAGAGCCTAGTCTTTTTTTTGCACGGTTAACACACTCTTTTAAAATACTTCACTCTAGAGCAAGACAGAGAATTTTATCTGGCATAATAGAATACTATCAATGTCTCTAATAGTCAGCAATCCCAAAATAACCAAAGTAGCAAAACCACACTCCGTACACAATTTTTATGAGGATAGAATTTTCAAAGGAGGTCAAACAAATGAAACTGAGTGTTTGGTCTTGTTGCCATCAATTGATACATAACTCCTCAGACAGTAGCCATGACATACATAAGAACAAGGTGAAAAAGGCAACAAAAAAATTTTCATGGATACTTCAAGATAACCATTCACCCTGAGATTTTAGTTATTGGGGTGCACATTTTCCCTTTTTTCTGCTGAGTTTAGAAATTAATGATATGATGTTTTGGGTGTGTTCAGGAGGATACTGAGTGCTTCCTGGAATTTTATCACTAAATTTTGTTAATGGCACAGACTAAGAAATACTGGAGAGTAGCATTTGGTGCTAGAGTTTTTTCCGTCTGAATAAAAACCTAGTATTCTAAGAAAGTGAAATCTGGGGTTTTTTTGCTGTTGATCCAACCTCCTCAAAGTAATTTCACCTAATGTCAATTGTCTATTTATAGTAAAAAATCAGAGAAAATCAAGGAAAGAACCAGTGCAGATAGCTGCTTAATTCCAGTGTGCTTATGCAGACGTGTACTATAGTCACATGAAGATAATCAGGTAATCTTCATAATGTTGTGTTGGAGATCTTTGAAGTATTTTTCCCTCTGATTACATAGCAAAGAAAATAATATTTGAGTATATCATACTCCATATGTACAGTTTTACCAATATGGGATCCAACTGTACATTCTCTTTTATGAACTACTGATTTTTTTTAACTTAATAATATTCCATGAATATTTTCCAGGTTATGGCCATTAGTTATGGCCAATCAGTTATAATAATTATTAGAAAATACCATGATTTACATAGACAGTTTCATGTTTACAGAGTTTAGTTTATTTCTATTTTTTCAAATTATCAATAATGCTACTATTAACATCCTTTTAGCTAAATATTTGTGCCCAATATCCATGCTTATAATATGATTTCTTAATGTTGCTGAAAATAATCCTGCACGACTGAAGCTGACCTGTCATTTATAGGCTGCCCTAAAGTTCTATCTGCAAAGGAAACATCTTAAGATATTCTGTTCTTGGTGCTATAATAGTGATTTCAATGCTTTTTCCCCTCACAGAGCTATTTCAAAGTGTCTGCCATGTGTACACAGAATTAGACATGAATGTCACAATATTTTGCAGTTTTAAAAACGTATTTTAAGTTTTATATTTTAAACTTAAAGTAATTCTTTGGACCACAGATAGTGTAGATTTCTATAAAATTCAAATCATAAATAGAGCATTATAAATCATAAGAGAATGGTAAATTATTCAATAAATTGTGTTTGAATAAATGATTAGTAAATCTTGAGGAAAAACCATTTAGAGCCTCATTTCATGTAATTTATCAAAACAGATTCAGGTGGGTTATAGTTAAATACTTCTTAAAACAAACTATTGAAAAACTAGAATTGGATATTCTTCATCAAGTCTCTGAAGAGGAGAAGAGTTTTTACAATTACTGTACGAGTAAGAGAAAAATCACAAAGAAAATAATCAATGACATTGTGCTCATAAATTGTTTTTTAAACTTATCATGTTATAAATACAGATAAAATGAAAGAATTAACTGTAATTTTGAAAATACATCAAAATAACAGATTACCATCCTTACTGAGAGAATTCAACTGTTAATAAATCACTAAATAAATAAATAAATATATTCTATAAAGGGACAATTCAAATTCACAAAAGTTGGCAATTCTCAACTTTAACAAACATTTTAAAAACATCATCCTCAGAAATCGAACAAAAAAATTAATAAATATTGATTTAGCATAGTTTTTACCTATAAAATATGACATTTTAAAATATAAAATAAGGTGTAATGAAGGCATGTTCAGTTTTTCAGTTATTGCTGGTAGAAGTACACATAGGTATCTATTTTTGGGAAAAAATATGTCAATACGAATTAAATGCTATAGGAAATATATATGCCTTTCATTTACTGAGAAACTACTAATACCATAAATACATAAATAGCCACTAACATCATATAAATGTGAGTACATTAATGTTGAATGAGGTTTCAAAAACTATGAAGCTATATACATGCATGTATATAAATATAAAATCATATTGCATGAAAACAAATCTATGTTTCTATGGTTATCTAGCATAGTGTGCCTAGCATATAGAACTCATGTAATAATTATTTGCTGAATGATAAAATACAAATATATAAAAATGTGTAGAGCCCCTCCTTCAAAAAAAAGGGGGATCTGGAAGGAAATACACCAAAATGTCAAAGCATTTGCATTAGTATGGTGACTATTTTCATGTTCCTAATGTCTTTACATTACTTATTTTTACTTAAATGGATTTTTAAAAGTAAAACTATAATTTCAATAAATATATATTTTAGATTCTATCCCATCACAGTTTAAAGACTTCCAAGTTGTTCTATTTAACACAGTGGTTAGTTCTAATCCTGAGAATGCTCCTTAAGGAAGCATAGGAAGGGTTGGTTTACCACATATTTCTTCTCCTTCTTTAGTAAATGAATCCCGTTTCTTATCTAGGAGGAAAGACAAAACAAGAAAAGATTTCTGGAAAGAACTCAAGGAAGAGATAATGTTTGAGAGACAGATTTCCATGATATTCTTGTATTAGTTTTATTTATATGCAATTACCTGGAATACTTAAGCATGCAGGCTTAAGAACAGTCACATCAAAGCCCAGAGATGCAAATGGATCAATGTCTGGGATCAATGACAGAGTTGCTGGAGTTTGTGCAGGATATTTGGTGGAAATTCAGGTTGAGGAGGTGCTAGTAAATGTGATAAGCACATGAGAAGCCATTGGGAGTATTTGAGCAGGGGAAATACATGAGCTCCAAGCCAGTGCATTTGATAATATTCTCACCTCCACTCAAGGGGCTGCCTTCATGTTGCTCTTTGGTAGGCTCTCTGCCATCTCCAGCCCTTTCCTCCCACTACATTTAAAACATAATTTATTTCTATTTTTTTCCAGTGTTGCTTTCTCTTTGCCATCTCATAGCCGAACTGATGAGTCAATAAGTTTCCCCTTTCATATAACTGGCACATTTTTACATAGTTCTTCTGGGTATAATACCTAATTCATAAAGAACAGAGGGATTTTATGTGCCAGCTCTGATGGGTTGGATGTAGCTTCCTAAACACTGTGTTGAGACAGGTCTGATATCATTTCTAGTCTTGTCAGGGTTTAGTCTGAAAATATCCGTTCTTGGCGTGCTCATGGCCAAAGAATGACCAGACACTTCAAAGTTAGGCAAGCACAAAAATGAAGTTTTTTGAGGAGAGAAAGATAGGATTATAGGGCAAGAGCAAGATACAGGTTTACAGAACATGATACATATGCCACAGACGACTGGACCCATTGTCACAGCAAAAGGGACAGGTTATGGTCTGCATCATTTGTATAGTGCCCATATTGGGACCTCCCTCATGAGTCAGAGGCCACTATGGAACCACTTTGATTGGACAGTTGGGAGCTGCATGACTTGAGTCTTACTGCCCATGCAGATACCCCATGAGCCTCTCTGAAAGCCCATTTGCGGGGGTGGTGAATGACAGCAACACCCACTTTCATCCCTAGGAGACCTGGAATCCCTTACTATCTACCTAACAATCTTAGCGGTAAAAATTACTGTGAATAGTAAGTTTGCTATTGGCATAGGATAGGGTCAATGATGGCACATGTATGGTGTTTGCCATCCTAGCCTTAACCCAAAAGCAAGAGAATTACTTTAGACAACGGAAGAGAAATAATTTGCCATACACAGCAAATCATAGCATGTATGTGACTGGCAGGCTGGTAACACACAACAGTGACCATACAAATATAAATGGCATATATGCTTGTAGAAGATGAAGCAAATCCCAGATATCCAAAATTCTTCACAGAAGTCCCTAAACATCCATCCCTGATCTGTGACCAAGGTTTTGCATTCATTTGTACCAAAATGAAAAAAAAAAGTAAAGGAAACATCTGATTATTTTTTTCCTAAAGTTTAACTTTCCTTAATTTTTTTTTATTCTGAGATTGCATGGTTTCTCTTTTTGGTATGAAAATGACCTTCTATGTAAAATGATGGTAATTATAGGTAGATTTTTTTCCCCCCTAATACATTTGTTAGGTAGATAGTGAGGGACCTCCCTCTGGCTCTCCTAGAGACAAAAGTGGGTGCTCCATCTTGGCGTTGCCTTGAGCAATTGCCATACCTGGGGGAAGGAGGTCTGCTCCACTACCAATCTGTAAAAGAGTGCAGGGAATTCCCCAGCCCATGAGCCAGACAGCCCAGGCACAACAGGGTCTGGAAAATGACCTAGAGTAACCTAAGGCTAGTTATCATGTCATTAACTGTCCTTCAAAGTGGTTCAATGGTGATGTTTGAACCACGAAGAGGGCCCAATCCAGACAGTATAAAACAGGACCCAAGACCATAACCAGAGCCTCTTGTTATGGCAGGGTGATTACATCTTGCTCTTGTTCTATAAACCTATCTTGCTTTTCCTCAATAAACTTTGTTTCCTGCTGGCCCTGTTATTGGTGTATCTGGTCATTCTTTGGCCAAGAGCACACCAAGAATTCAGAACAGACTGCCAACCTAACATATTCACATATTTCCTCATTAAAAAATCAAAGGTGGAGACCTGTCAAACCTAAAAGTCTTGAAAACTCTTCTCTAGTTAGTAAAGTTTCCCAGATAGCCCATCGGAGTTTGTCTCTATACATAATGTCACATTTTCAACTATGAACACATAGAAGATAAATCTTTATGCCATCTCTTCCTTATTAGAAAAAAAATGCTGAACATAATTTCCCTCTTCTTGAAAATTCAGTGGCCATTGCTATGCTCACTTATTGTACTCTACTGTAACAATAAGAAACTCCTTATGTCTATTTTAAATGACTCCAGGCTACCCCATGTCTTGAATACTTCTATAGAATTATTCCTCTAATATTTCTTTCTTATCCTTTGGTTTTGGTTTGCCAACTATGAGTGCTCCCTATTGGAGCTGGTAGCAGGTCCTTTGTTCTGGGATGCCTCCTTTCCCTGCAACAATTCTGGTGCTAACTGGGCAACATGCTTGATGGATGAGAGGAACATTCATAACTTTAAGTGCCTGACCATTGAAACATCTACTTTTGTTTGGGGGAAAACATGTTTGTGATTACCTGATGGTTCTAAGTTGTGTTCTACAGAGATATGTGGCAGTTACTGGAAACAGGATCACTTGATACTCAATTCTAACTCCTGTGTGCTTTTTTTATTCCACAGAGTCCTGAAAGCTTTCTTGCAGCTAACAGTAGCCATGTGACACAGTGGCAGCTTATGGAATGTATACAGAAGTCTGCAGAGGATTTCTGGGAATATTTCCTAATATAGGCATTGACCCATCCTATTTCCAGTGTCATCATTCATAGAGGCAGATGTAAAGTGTGGAGGCGCAAAACCCATTTTGAAACCACGGATGACAAGTATGAAATGGAAGTGAACGTTCTATGGATGCTGGAGTGGCAATGTTAAAAGAGCCTGGGCACTGGGAGGCATTCTTGAGCCACTTTGCCAGCCCTCCATGTCTTCCCCCAGACAGTTTGTAATGGGAGATAGATAAACTGCTAATTGTTTAAGCTTCTCTTGGTTATTTGCAGTTGAATATATTCTATACCATACCTGAGTACACCCCATTTCTGTGGAGGTAGGTACCATCGAATTTGTTCTATCTTTAAATATTCCCCAAGGAGATTTCAGAATTATAAAATACAGTCAAGGTCACTTAAAAATTGCTGAAGAGAGTTTCATATGAACAGAGGGAAAATGTATATCCAGAGTATATTAATAAGTCACACCTCAATTTTCTTTTGAAAAGTGAGAAGGATCTATTTGAGCAAATATTCCCAGAGCTTTAAGCCAAGAGAAAGAGTCTTGTGTTACTACAAAACGATTCATTCCTGTTATTTTTCTATTTCAAAACTCAAACCAATAAAGACAACTTTCTAATGTCACATGAATGTGGATATATTTTGAAAACTTCTTCTCTGGTGCATCTTTAAATAACAAGCCATGTACTATGGGAAAAAGCTGTCAATAAGTATCAGAAAGCTCAGAGGCACTTGTTCAGCAGCCAAGAGTTTAGAAATTTACGCAAGTGGCAGAGAGCTTCACAATAGATTTAATAACTAACAATTTGGTGCAAATTGAAATCAAATGTGTTCCATCTACAGGATGTTTACCATTGATTTTTCCCCTTTCATTTCAATCAGATGTTAAAAATTCTGTGTGAAATAACTTTAGACACCAAAGAGCTCATCTGTGAGGTTTTTTTAAAAAAAGCTCATGTAAATGAAATAAAGCAGAAATGTTTCTGTCAGCCTCTCTCCATTTTGCATTTTATTACCTGATCATTCATGGAAAGTGCAAAAAGCAGAGTGCTGTGGTCCATGTGCTTATACTTCACAAATATTTGAAACTTCATACTAAAATTTCCCCATTCTACAAGAGAAAGTCTGGGAGGGAGCATCCTTGGCTATTTGGAGTCATTTCCTTATACCTCCGAGGAAGGCTGCCTACATTGGGTGAAAGCGATGAGCTTTGCTTATTATAAGCAAACTTAAAAATATGGCTCAGTCAGAGGCCAAAGTTCTAATACAAAAAGAAGACTTAAAACCATTATAAAATATAAGAAACAAATGTATAAACCTATCAGCCTAAAAAAAAATTACTGTTAGCATTTTGTGTATTTTCTATGATGAAATTTTCCTTTTCTTATTTTGTCATTTACAAATTCATTATGTGAATACAATTTTATATCCTGCTTTTTATTGACTTCTCTTAAGGATTTTCATATTATCATAGTCTTTATAATCATTTTAAAAGACTATATTATAATTCACATTTAATATAGTTGTTTTACTTTTCCTTGGGCATTTAAGTTGTTTTTAATACCAAATAAGTTGTTTAAAATGCTATACTAAAAAAAATCATATATCATCTAAAATAGAGATTTTAGATTCTTTCTTTAGGATATATTTTCCAAGGTGGAATTAAAGGGTCAAAGAGTAGAATACTTCAATGGTTCTTTATCCATAGTCAACTTGTTTTCTAAAATTGTTGTAAAAATCACACTCCCACCAGAAATATGTGGAAAATATTTATTAAGAATTTATACTAGCAGAAAGAATAAATATGACATTTTGTACCCATGTTGGTGGGAGTCACTCAAATTATCTACTTCTACAATAGCATTTCTTTTCCACAAAGTATACCTAGGAGTATCCGTCTCTGTTGCTGCTTTCTCAAGAAGATTTTGATGGTCAAATACCAGAAAAGCACATTCTCACTTAGTCTGTTTGGGCTGCTATAACAAAATAGCATAAACGGGGTAGCTTATAACAATAGAAGTTTATTTCTCACAGATATAGAAACTGGGAGGTCCAAGATCAAGCCATGGGCAGATTTGGTGTTTGTTAAGGGTGTTTCCTGATTCATAGATGGTGCATTCTTGCTACATCCTCACGTGGTGGACGGGGCAAGACAGCTCTCTGGGACCTTTTTTTTATTATATAAGGGCACTAATCTCATTAATGAGAGCAGAGCCCTAATAACCTAATTACTTCCTAAAAGGCCCCATCTCTTAATACCATCAATTTAGGGATTAGGATTTCAACATATGAACTTGAGGTGGACATACATTTAGACCATAGCACTCACTACCCTATCTGTTAGAGATTCCCTTACAAAGCAGTATATTCAAAGTTCTGTGATATTCTTCCAGAAAGACAACTGCTTAACTTTGTTTAATCACTTTTCCCAGCCATACTTCCCATTGAGTGTCCCCACCTTTTTATAGCATCTGCTCTCATCTTGTCTAACAAACATGCTTTAAGAAAAGGATACTACACACATTCTATGCAGTTGTTTAATAGGCACACAAGAATTCCCCCAAATATCTAAATCTATTCTAGAAAGTTCCTGCTGCAAAATGATGGCAGGACTAGCCTAAAGCAGCCCTAAAAGTGCCTAGACATTAAAAGATCTGGATTAGCCCAAACCTGGTCTATATGCCCCAAGGTTTCAGGTTCCCTCATGAATTCAGTAAGGGCTAGAAAGGAAAGGAGTATACAATTATCTCCAATCAGGTGACTATCTGCTCACAAAGTGAATCCTTCTCTCTTTCTTCCTTCTTTCTCTCAGTGATTCTTTTAAACCATTCCTGGTTTATGTGGTTCTTCTTTGGCAATGAAGCTGCTGTTGTATCACAAATGAGAAGGGAACCATGGAGAAAAGAGAAATCCTAGGGTAACAGCAACTTTGAAAGAATATTCCACATAAACTGCTTGGCACATGGTAGAATAACAGAGAATGGTACCACTTGTTATTAATAGTAATGTCAACTATACTCTTTCCAGGTTAATAAAAGGATTAAGCCATTTTTCAAAAAGTTAAATTTGTAATTTCTTAGAATTTTATTTTCATTTGATATTACCCTACTAGCAACAGATAAATACTGCTTCCAGGTAGCAATCTTAAATCACTTGTTAACAAAAAGTCTTTGAAGTTTGCAACACTAACTGACACGTGCACTTAATAAAAGTGTGCCAGTCAAAGAAACTACAATGAGCAATGATAAACAGATCAAATCTTAGGCCACTAAGAGCAGAACATTGAAAATGGCAACAGAAACAGAACTGAAGCAACAAAAGTGAGCTCAAACGTAAGAACAGAGCAGAATACAAATTGAATAAGTTAAACAACTGATATCATCCATAAGGTTGATAATTTGTTCTGTGTGAGAACCTAAAACTCTGATATGTGAAATAGCATTCAAATTTACAATAAAGAATTATCAGAGTATGAGAGAGACACAATTAAAAATATTATTTGGCTATGCAAATCTAAAAACTTGCCATTAAAATTTTCTACTTTATGTCACTCTCTAATAAAGGATCTAATTGATAAAATAATAAAAGAACACAGCCCAGTTTCAATAGCAATATTAGTAGTATAGTTAAAAGTGCGGACACAGAAGCCAGAAAGATCTGGATTCAAATCCTGATCCTACCATTTACAAACTTTTGGGTTTTGAGGAAGACACTTATTTTCCCTAGCATTTAGTTTCTTCATATATAAAATATTTCTTACCTCAAAGAGTTGTTAGGATTAGATGATATAACACATATAAAATATTTAGCACAATGCCTGGGACATAGTAAATACTCTATAAATATTAACTATTATTAAAGTATTATGAATTTTATTTGGGAGACCAGATGACAAAATACAGGACTAATTTGGATTGAGACTCAGCTTAAGTGATAGCTATGGGGGAAAAGTACTAAATTACATTTTGGGCTGAGGCCCAGAGAGATTGAGTGGTTTACTGAACTGGTAGAACCCAAGAATTTTAATTCCTAATCTGAGATCTCTTGATATAACTCAGTACTCCTATGCTTCTGAGGGTTGTAACTGCGTTAGACCTGGCTTCTAATGACAGGAGCAATTTCATCAATGTCATCTCAGAGCCATACTTAAGACGGCAAGGCTGGATCACCAATATATTATAAGATCTTTAATGAAATCAGTCCTCCAGGATTAAAGTGTCATTTCCCAATTTTCTCACACCAGGCTTAAGTTAAAGAGGGACTACCACTCAATATCAAAGGAAAAGTTGGTGTAATGAGCTACCAAGGGAAGCACACCCAGAGAAATTGCAATGTCTTACAGAAAAGACTTCTGAAAGTTTTCTATTTGATGACCAAAACTTGGCAGCTGCAATATACGAATTGAAGGAGTTTTCAGTCTGTATTAGATAATTTTCCTTTACGGTCATTTTTCCTTTGTTTAAAATAATAAAAGAAGGAAGGAACCAAGGCCATATTTGTTTGGAGTCCTAAATCATTAAACATAAGATATAGTATCAGATCTTTCCTCCATGTGAATCTTGAAATAAAGTAAGCAAGTATAGATAAAACACCCTGTTTTAAGGGTAACAGTCATGAGAAAGAAGGACCTGTGGAAAGTCGGCTCTACTCAACACCACCAAAGTTCAGGGATGAGCCTTATAGAAAGGCTGTGACTTGTTTCCTGAGATGCCATAATCAATGTTACATTTCTACCATTAATGTTATTTCCTGGGCCCAAACCTACTGTCAATTCCATCTCTCCTAGAATACCAAAAAAAAAGATAGAAAGAAAAGAAGAAAAAAAAAAAAGAGAGAGAGAGAGAAACAGGTGTAAAGAACTAACAGTGATACAGCAGGAGCCAATTTCATTATATTTTATTCAGCCACATCCATGCAGAATACTCAAATATCTGAAAGGAGACCTGGAGCCAGGAGTGCAAGAATGTGAAACCAATGATTGGAATCTTCTCAATCTTACTTCTTTTGTTCATAAACCAAATAAATAAATTTCTTTTAAAAAATACCTGCTTTAATATCCATTAAAGCATATTCAATGGAGTCAAACCATATGTGTAAGCTGGGAAAAATTGTAATAGACTGTAATCTTTGAATATATCCGCATCAGTCATTCTGCATCATTTGTTCGCAATGGGATTTTCCAAGATGTCAATAATTAAAAATGAGTTTCACATATAAGACTGAAAGGTGCACAGCTGGAAAGAGGAGATAAATCAGATATGCAATACCCAAACAAGGGGTGTTCTTACTGAGCAAAGCATGGGGGATTGGAACATTAAGAGAATCTCTGAAGTTAAAAGACCACAACAAGTAGCCTTAGCCTCAAATTAATAAACTTGTATATCTGTGACAAGTTGGTGGGGAACTTTTCTTGTTGTCCTAGAATTAATTGATGACAAACCCCAAAGCTGAAGCCTAATAGTTATTGAGTATCCTGTGTTGCAGAAAGAGCTGACAGCAATGAGGGCCAGGGCTTATTAAGAGGTTGGTATATTAGAGTTGCTACACTGGGCAGCCCAATCTTTATAATCAGAAGGCTAAGGGTAGGATAGAGTGAGTAACCTATATTCCTACCACTTTACAGGGGCAGACTGTGAGAGACTTCCAGAAAATAGCACCCCGCCTGTCTTATCAGTGCCTTCCCTAAAATGTGGGCTGCTAGTTGAGGAGACCCTAGAAGAGTCAAGATGTCAAGATGAGAAGTATGAAAGAGATTGGACCAAGTGTTCAATAACATGGGTGGAAAAAATATGGAATTTGACTGAGATAATACCATAGCTAATGCTTACTGAGCACTTACTATGCACTGGACATTGTTTTATTATAATTGACTTATTTATTTTTTTTTTGTTTTTGCTTTTCCCCACCCCCACTCTATAATTGATTTAAATAGAGTTATTTATTGCACCATAAAACAGTCTTTGAGGTAATTACTATTATCATTCCCATATTATAGGTGTGGAATGATGCACAGAAATTAAGTAACTTCTCTGAGGTCACACAACTAGCATGTGGTGGAACCAAGTGGTTCGAGTCCTCTCTCCTAACACTGTATTTTTCCACCTCTCACAATTAGGAGGCTATAAAGGGAGACACAAAAGTGTGGTTTAAGGAGAAGTTTGGAGAAACAAAACCATTTCACATTACTATCCCACTGATTTCAACTGCTCAAGAAACTGGCTACAGATCTATATGTTATACATAATAAATGTTTATTCAAATGACTTAATTCTAAAGGGACTAGGAACCATTTTACTATTTACCATTTCAGATACCTTGTTATTCTAGATAGAAAACAACATCACTAGCCTTATTCTTTGCATTGTATAATACTAATTGAAAATAATATAAATAAAATGTGAACAGACATATTTTCAGTTTGCTTAAAGTTTTGTAATTTTCTAAGAAGAAATTGAGTTATTTCATCTAATTTTCTATTGACAAACCAGTGTTCATTACTAATCTATACATGATTGCTTCACTTGGGAAGAAACGGTCCACTTTTTGAGCATGAAAATATATTTAAAAGATATTATTTCCAACATCTCCTGTATTTAAAATTGGTTACAAAGACTTTGTTTCCAGCAATTTTATATAGGGGTGAGGCAGCCTAAAAGGCCTCTGAAGACTTTGATCTGTGGAATTTTGTCCAACCCCAGTGACTATAATAATTAGCATCACAGAAAAGTAGAGCCTTCAGAAAGAACATTCTGGTCCATATGGTTCATCACTACAAGTAAGCTCTCTATTGAATTTAGCTAAAATGAATAAAGTTTTAATTGCTTGATCTTTCCTTTAATAACTATTTCTAAGCCTCTGCTTGTGGGCTGTATTCAGTCTCTTACTGTAGATTTTTTTTTCTTGGCTCTAATCTAAAAATAAATACGTACATATAAAACCTAAGTCTTCTCTGTATCATGGTATTTGTTTCCCTTCCTTATTAACTGGGGAAACTGCACTTCCTTCTGCTTTGCTCTTGTTTCAAATGTGTTATGAAAGGTTTTTCCCTTCTCCTCGGTGACCTGCTCTAATTGGAACTCATTTTGTGTCTTGGCCTTTCTGACCGCCCCGCAGTCATCCGCTGTTCCCTTACTCTTGTCCTTGCTGATCTGTCCTTGTTCTGTTCAGCAGATAATTGCTTTTTGCATTTCAGATCTTAAAAACAGACTATGCTTTACAGATGGTGGACTCCTATGGTTTCCTTATCTTTCTTTTCATCAGCATGGTTATCTCTATGCTTTGCCTTTAATAGTGTCTTACCTTTTTTTTTACCTTTGAAGAAATTCCCAGAACTCTCTCGTATCACTTTTCCTCTGAGAGTCGGTGTCCACAGGATAGTCCCCTCAAATATGCTAAGCTCAATCATCTGTCTGTTTCATCCTTCTCTGAATTCTGCTTCTTTGCTCCTTCTCCTTCCTTAGTATTTGCCATTTCCCCACCACTAGAGACTGATAAGGTGACTCCGTACTATAATTACTCTACTTGCCATGTATTGAATTACTGGTGCGCTTGTAGCCTCTTTCATCTCAGACCATTGCTGTAACTTCAAACAAATATTATTCCCATTGTGATGAGAGCCAGAAAATAAACCTAGAGCTATATAATCCAGAACATTCTTTTCCCAGTGGCTGAATTTTCTAAAGTCCTCTTATTTTCTCACATAAATGTCTTTTTATAAGAAAGAGTCTCTTTTCTTTATTCTGGCTCAGCTAATCATTTTATTTTTATTTACATATTTGTAAGGAGTTATCGGTACATAGCACTTTCAGAGCAGTAAAGAGAACTCAAATCAAAACAAGGTCTTTGTCCCCATTTTCACGTTTCCAGTATTTTTCAGAACTGCCCTAAAATGAGTCTTTTAGGAGAAGGCTTGAATACACAATAGTAATTACAATATCTGCAGAACCCAGACAACTCAGAAATAAACTAATTTTATCCTAGACACAGCTATCAGGGTTGTAAATATGTAAATAGGTTTCGGCCTTTCACACCTGAATCAACGGATTATATCCTATGGAAACCTGCTTGGTTTGAGAGATTTAATTAAAACAGGAATCTAAGAGTTTTCTTGGGACAAACAGGATTATAGCATTTCAAAGATAATATGGAAAAATTTATGAACATGTCACAGTCACTAAACTTAACATTAGTTGGTTGGATTTTCTTTCTGTATGTCTGGATGACTTCTTAATACAGCATTGAGCAGAAATCATGATAGCAATAAAATTCTTCACAAAAGGCAATGATAGCAAGCAAATCAGTAATCTTTGAACAAACAAGCAATTGGAGTCCTGGGAATGCATACCCAGTTTATTACTGGAAAGTTCATTAAAGCCTTTCAGTGATAAAAATATCTTCAAAGATGAGTGCCTATAGACATATGAGTTAAAACTAAGTGAAATAAGAACTGTAAGCTCCTGAGGGTAGGCAATATTTTCTATATCCATAGGAACCATGTTTTGGTCACTATTCAACACGTCCCCCTCTTGTCCTCTGGGTGACTCTTAAATAATTTGTGACCTGTAACCTGTTCCACATGCCTGCCCTATGTGCTCCCAGACCTCCCTATAGCTCCCTAGTGGGAAACTTGTGCTGCCTGCAGGTACTTCAGTTATATCTCTATCTTTACCATGAGACTATGAATACTTAGATGGTGTCTTTGATTCCTGCATCCACAGGCTATTGCACAGAGCCTAAATACTGGCTGATTGAATAAATGAATTCAGGGATAGATAGAAAGATGGAATTAATTGAACTGAACTAATCACAAATGGCAATTTTACGTTCTAAGCTTAATCACTGTTCACTCTAACTCTCTCAGGAAATCTACTCATGTTCCTTAATTCTTTTCTTCATAAACACACAGGCATCAGTTGAAAGATTTTAAAGGATGCTACACTGATTAGAAATGCTACCTTTGCTCTCAAAATAGAAATTTTAAAACTCTTTCTGTGTCTGCATTGCCAAATATTTCATTGCACACTGTGAGCCACTGTCATACCATTTAAGATTAAAAATAAATAGATGGGCAACTTTACCATTTGATTCTGTAGTAGTTATGTTACCAAAAGCTCAGCCACTTGTCCAACAGGCCTAATAACGAGGGAGGACAGACAGTTTGAGGAGGAAGGAAAGAGAGTGTTTACTTTGTGAGCAAAGGAGGAAAAATGGTAGATATTCCTATCTCAAAATCCCAAATTTCCTGAACACAGGCAGAAATAGAGAGCTTTTAAAAGGACGGTTTTCACCTTCAGGCAATTACTGCAGTTAACTATTCTAATCACCCTATCTCTGTCAAAGACAAAGCCTGTGTCCCATCTCTGTTACACAAAAAGCCTGTGAACTCTGCCAGCAGCCCACCTATGGGGCTGGCAATCCCTTGGGAGTTTTAACAAAAAACTCAACCTGCCTTGGTGATACAGGCCAGGCTACAAGTTCCCAAAAGAGTGGAGGAAGTTTTAAAAGGACAGAAAATCATTCTGTCCCTCCTCCCCCCATTTTTTTCAGGCCATTCCCTCTGTTACAGTTATCCTGGTGGCCTCACTGTCTTCTTTTTACATGAACATGTCTTCTATCAAAAAAGATTCACCTTTCAAATCACTCTGAAAGTATTTCTTAAAGTATTTTAGAGGTTAAAAGACAAATCATTTAATTTCCTTTTGCAATTAGAGAATGTGATTTCTGTTTGTATTAATAGCAAGTTTATTAATAGCATTTTTCTATGTCCCCATGTCAGGTGGTATACCAGATGCACGAGATATAGAAACAAGAACAAAAGAAGAGTCAGTCTCTAACTTCATTACACATCCAGTGGTCCTGGACAGCTAGATGATGTTCTTGGGGTTTCCCCGATAGTCAGAGGCAGAGCAGTATCTATCCCTCTCTTCCTGTACTCCCTTGCTTTCTGGTGATTTGGGGATGGCCTGTGTATGCCACCACCTCAAGGCTACTGCTTTCTGCCACATGCCAAGTCTTCCATAAAAGGGAAAATTAAGATCTCATTTGACAAATAAATAATGAGAGACTGTTCAGGTAAGATGAAAAGTGTTAAAGGCATAAAGCAGTTTTTGATTACTCTTCCTGTCAAGCTACAGGGTGGGAAGGGGAAGGAATCAGGAAATACGGGTTTGTCAGGAAGAACACAACTACAGTCAGAAATCAGAGTGAACTATTAAAAACAATTAAAACCAATTAAATCAGAATGTTTTGTATTACAAGGAAAATCATTCATGCTTTGCTTTCCTTTAAAGAATAATAATAATGAAATCACAAATTTATGCAAAGTCTTTAGACTGAAAGAGGATATGCACTTTTCACCATCATCTTGAGAATCATCACTGGATTCATCAGCTTGGAATCGAAAATGGCTTTGGTGGACAGATCTATGTTTAGGCCCAGGTAACTGGATATTTCCAGGGAGTTGGTACTAGAGCCTTCAAAATAACCCTTATTTGAAGAATTATTTCACCATCCTTTGTGCATTATTTTACGAACCGTAGCACTTTTATCATTACTGTAAGAATCGTTGGTTAGCGTTGATTTTTGTGAGAGGTGGAAAGTACAAGTCTGGCGTCATTCTGTTGCTTTAGTTGATTAACCTCAGCCATTAGAAGCACGCATTTTTTGAGGTGAGAAGTGTGGATCCTGTTTAGACTGAAACAGGGTCCATAGTTTCCACCATCATCTTGAGAATCATCACTGAATTCATCAGAGTGGAATGGAAAATGGTTTTGGCAGACAGATCTATGTTTAGGTCGTGGTAACTGGATATTTCCGAGGAGTTGGCACTGCAGCCTTCAAAATAACCCTTATTTGAAGAATTATTTCACCATACTTTTTCCATTGTTTTACGAACAGTAACACATTGATCATTCCTGTAAGAATCGTTGGTTGGTGTTGATTTTTGTGAGAGGTGGAAAGTACAAGTCTGGTGTCATTCTGTTGCTTTAGTTGATTAACCTCAGCCATTAGAAGCATGCATTTTTTTGAGGTGAAAAGTGCGGATCTTGTTTAGACTGAAACAAGATCCCCAGTTT